>JBBPBX010008502.1:4364-20595 GCA_038048925.1 Garcialebias charrua | reverse complement strand
AGATTGAGATCCGTCTATTTCCTGGGAGCTGACGCTGAGGACAGCAGGACATAGTCTGCAGCCAAAAGGAAGAAATAGCAGCTTCTGTTAAACCTAGTTTGAAATATGTTTAGAGTTAAATTTTCTGCACGAAAATGAAAGTAGCTAAATGTTTAAAGTGCTAATATTTTCTGTATGTTCTGTACAACTTTACTGTTCTTTAGTCAGCTCGTAAGTCCGGAACCTCGTATGTCGTTGCGCTCGTAAGTCGGGGAGTACCTGTAACCTGCATAAATAATTACACATACTGTTTTATTTTTAAACTGTTGTGACTTTGACTGCCTTTTAAGCTATATACACAGTACAGTATACATGTTTCTGCCTTCACTATGCTTTTAGCTGCTATTTAGAATAGAGTTGTAACCACTTTCTAATATTTTTAATGCAAGAAATCACGTCTGCAAAAATACAGCTGAATGCCTCTGCTGAAGAAGCTGACTTTTTTTAAACTTTATTTATTAACAATACAAAACAAAAAGTACCAATTCTTACAATTGAAAGTTACAAAAGGTGATTCATATAGTGTAAATAAAACAAATAAAGAGCAAGAAGAAGCTGAATTTAAAGGTGCTATGTGTAACTTTCTGTAGAGTGCAGAACTTAGAAAAATTTTCAACAGGCAAAGCATTCTGATCCCTCCCCCTCAGAGCCATATATGGCTCTGAGGGGGAGGCTCTGCTGAGATTCAAATTCAAGCTCTGTTTTTATTGGCTGATTCAAATTCAAGCTCTGTTTTTAATTGGCTGGTTACAAACTCTGTTTTTATTGGCTGTCATTGTCCTGGTCACTCTGTGTTTTTAGTGTTTTTATAAATGCTGATAGAGAAGCAAGGGGACTATAGTTTTTTTCAGAGATTACTTTGTCTAACATCAGTTTGTCAGTAGATAGTGACAGAGTGAAGAAATATGTTAAAAATATGTTGTTTGAAAAGTTACAGACTACATTACAATCTTACATACCCCAGCTTTAAAGTTCTAAAGGAATCAAACTATCAAAATAAAAACTTTTTTTAAAGGTGCAAAATGATCAAATCTACCAAAGTTGGGGCTCAATATGCTAACCCTGTATAAATGAATGTTGAATGAAAAGTCAAGTCAAATGTATTTATAAAGCACATTTAAAAACAGCAGCTACCAAAGTAATTAACAAAAAAAATTAAAGAAAAAAATAATCTAACTTAATTAAAACACAAAACAATAAAATACTAAATCAAATCACACAGAAAACCGATGAGTTTCTAAAAGAGATTTAAAAACAGGAAGTTGCTTGTTTTATGTTGGGGGCAGGTTGTTCCAAGGTTTAGGCCCGACGACTAAAAAAGCCTGATCTCCTCTGAGCTTCAATCTGGTTTTTGGTACAACCAAAAGCAGCAGGTCAGATGACCTCAGAGAAGGAACATGTTGTTGAAGGTGAGAGAGATGGTGCAAAACCATTAATGTATTTAAAGGTCAACAGGAGAATTTTAAAATCTATTCTGATACTTACATGGAGCCAGTGAAGGGAGGACAAAACTGGTGAAATATGCTCAAACCTACGAGTTCCTGTTAAGAGCCGAGCTGCAGCATTTTGGACGAGCTGGAGACGTGAAAGGGACACCTGACTGACCCCAAGTAGTCCAGTTGGACTGAAGGCATGGACTATTTGTTCAAGGTCAGAACTGGTCAACACAAACTTAAGCTTAGCTATTAACTGGAAGACTTTTCTACAGAACGGATTTAATCTGTTTATTAAACTTAAATTCAGAATGTAAAAACATCCCAAGATTTGCAACAAACTGCTTAGAGAGTCAAAGTTTACAGCAGCCAAAAGCTAAAAGTATAGACGCTTAACGAAAAACTAAAAGTAGATAAAAGCCAATTGAAAGTAGCAAAAGACTAGTTGAAAAATAGCTAAAATGTAAGCATATAAATAGTTGCTAAATGCTACAAGTTACAAACAAAAGCTGGATGATAGCTAAAAGTTGTCAGAAGCTATAAATATTATAAGTAGAAATAGGCTAGCTAAAATTAATAATATAGTAGCTAATTTTCATTCAATCTTTACTTATGATGATGATGAGACTACCGTATAAATAATATCTCGTCATAGCTAATGGCTTCATGTAGCAAAATGCTAGCTAATTTAAATAAGAACTAAAAGTAACAGAAATGAATTTAAATCTAAAAATAGCATAAAAACAGCAAGTATGCTGTAGCAGGAATGCAGAAAGTGATGTTTTTAAAGAACTGAAAAGATCTCCATGTATTCTTGGGGGAAATATTTGTAGATAAAATGAAACATACAAGTTACAAAAAGAAAATAAAGTCATAGCGCCCATCTACTGAAAGTTTAGTTAAATGATTGCACTTTTATGTTTTGTTTACATTTTTGGAGTTTGTGGGTTTATTGTAAGGAATTTACAACTTTTATCTCTTGTACTTTTTGCTCCTTTGTCTAAATCCTCACCAGAAAAGACACAAAACTTGGCAGCATGAACTAAAATGACACATTTTTCATTGTATCTTTGCTTTGTTATATATAATTGACTCTTTCGGCTGAAGGGCCTGTGGGGCACAGATCCCACACAAACCTCTAAGGACTGCTTTCATCATCACAGGTTCTCCCACAGGAGCCCAACAAGTCTGTCGGCAGTAAAACAGTTCAGTCACCTGACAGAGACACAAACTGTTTTAATGGCAACTCGTTTTAGACGGTGTTTGCAGGTGGAAGTGGAGAGGTGGAACGCTCAGCAGCTGGAAGGACTCGCCCATAAACCTCTAAAAGCCTGCGAGTGTCTGCAGCATCACACTTTACCAACATCAATAATTAAAATCAGCCTCTCTTTGTGCTGGCACTACTAATAATTCATTACATAATTAATTGCAAGGATAATTTCATCTGACATGGTTGAAAATGAGTCATAGCACCCTCTGTTGGCGCTGTGGGCCTTAAAAGGCAATGTCATACCAAAAGAAAGGAAATTCACAGGCCTGAATTCAAAGTCAAATTCTTTTTATAGAAAAATAACCTTTCAGTTGTTTCATGAGTTTTTTTTTCTTATCTGAAGAAAAGATGTGATTTGTTTCATTGTAAAATGTATTATACCAATGCTTTATATTTTAAGTCAATATAAGCAGTTTAATAGAAACAAGCAACAACTCCAGTAATTTTTTTAATATTCAAATTTGACATTTAAAGATAAAAGTGACTGATCTGAAACATTGTATTTTAAGTACTTCTACTTTAGAGTTCAAGGAAGTTCCTGTTATTTCACATACAATAAACCATATAGGACAAATATAAAATCTCACTTATTATTAATGATGCTGAACATCATTTATGATGCGTTATACAGAAATCTGCCTCTGACAGGATGGGAACAGATGACTCGTTGTCTTATACCTGATTTTTCACAAAGATGACAAAGAAAATCCAAAGTAGCGATGAGTCCGGAAGCTGTGTTGTGTTCAAATAAAACATCTGCAAACAATTTAAATATGTACAGAAGCAGTATAGATGAATGAGTTAAACAACAAAAAAAAACTTTTCAGAAAGTTTATACACATATACGTATGGTGTATATGTTGTGTGCTGCTGTTCGTCGTTTTGCTTTATACTACTAGTGCTTAGTGTTTTAGTTTGTTTTTTTAGTTCATAACTTAGATCTTATTACTGTTTTTCCTTTACATTTTATACTTTTGTTGAATGTAGCTGGGACCCTGTGTACACAATAACGCTCTACCACATATGGAGTGTATGACATAGAGAACTTTGGGGAAGAAAAAAAATATATACCGGTATATACAAACCGGATTCCAAGAAAGTTGGGACACTAAGCTAATTGTGAATAAAAACTGAATGCAATGATGTGGAGATGGCAAATGTCAATATTGTATTCATATAGAACATAGATGACAGATCAAAAGTTTAATCTGAGTAAATGTAACATTTTAAAGGAAAAATATGTTGATTCAAAATTTCACAGTGTCAACAAATCCCAAAAAAGTTGGGACAAGTAGCAATAAGTGGCTGGAAAAAGGAAATTGAGCATATAACGAACAGCTGGAAGACCAATTAACACTAATTAGGTCAATTGACAACATGATTGGGTATAAAAAGAGCTTCTCAGAGTGTCAGTGTCTCTCAGAAGCCAAGATGGTAAGAGGATCACCAATTCCACCATTGTTGTGCAGAAAGATAGTGCAGCAATACCAGAATGGTGTTACCCAGCGTAAAATAGCAAAGACTTTTAAGTTATCATCATCAACCGTGCATAACATCATCAAAAGATTCAGAGAATCTGGAACAATCGCTGTGCGTAAGGGTCAAGGCCGTAAAACTCTACTGGATGCTCGTGATCTCCGGGCCCTTAAACGTCACTGCACCTCAAACAGGAATGCCACTGTCAAGGAAATAACAGAATGGGCTCAGGAATACTTCCAGAAAGCATTGTCAGTGAACACAATCCACCGTGCCTGTTACATGCCCCAGGCATGTAATTTATTTTAGTAAGAACAAAATTGTTTAAAGGTTTTGAGGTTTTGTTTAAATATTTTGAGCAGAGGCATGAGCTCTTTAGAGGTTGTGCATGAGCTGTTTAGGGGCTGTATGAGACTTAATTGATTGCAGCTGGTGCTCATTAGCTGTAGGTAGAGGTAGTTGCTCTCTCTCTCCCTATATTAGGTCCAAGCCACACAGCAGAGAGGTGGTTCAAGCTCCAAGTGAGAGTGGCAGCAAGGAGAGATCCAGAAGGTCTGAGCTGCTCCAGGAGAAGCAGCTGATGCAGAACCAGCAGACCCACCAGACCTGATGAAGCAGCAGCAACAGCAGCAAAAAGCAGCAGCAGTGTGAAGAGGAGCCATGAAGCCATTTGTTTGAAGCCACAGGAGGAGGCTGTTTGATGATGTGGTTGAAACCACATGAGGAGGCCGTTTGACGAGCCGTTTGGAGCCATTTGAGGAGGCCGTTTGAAGCCTGATGAGGAGGCCATTTGATGAGCTATTTGGAGCCATTTGGGGAGGCCGTTTGAAGCCTGATGAGGAGGCCGTTTGATGTTGTGGTTGAATCCACTTGAGGAGGCCGTTTGATGTTGTGGTTGAATCCACTTGAGGAGGCCGTTTGATGTTGTGGTTGAATCCACTTGAGGAGGCCGTTTGATGTTGTGGTTGAATCCACTTGAGGAGGCCGTTTGATGTTGTGGTTGAATCCACTTGAGGAGGCCGTTTGATGTTGTGGTTGAATCCACTTGAGGAGGCCGTTTGATGTTGTGGTTGAATCCACTTGAGGAGGCCGTTTGATGTTGTGGTTGAATCCACTTGAGGAGGCCGTTTGATGAGCCGTTTGAGGAAGAAGCTGAAACCTTCCGTTGAGACCTGTTGCTGCATGTGTTTAAGAAGAGGAAGCTGATTCCCTCTGTTGTGAAGACCTGCTGTCATGAGAGCTGGATGCAGAAGACCAGGAGCCGTGAGTGTCCTGCTGGACTTTGAGTTTTTGTATTAATCATCCAGAAGCTGGTTTTTTGAGAAGTCCATCTTTTTCTTTAATCATCTTTTTTTTAGGACACAGACTCCAGAGAGCCTAAAATAAACTTTGTTTTTTTTAACATCCTTTCTGTGTCTGGTGTCCTTGTGTGCTACGTGCCTTCGGGTCGTAACATATAATGGGGGCTCGTCCGGGATTGGACTAATTGACTAATGAGCTATTTTTTTCTCCCTTAATTTCTGATGAAAATATAATGAACGCCTCATCTAGGATTTGAACGAGAACGAGATTTCACAATCTGTTTTTTTTTTTCTCCCCCTAATTTTTGCTAAATTATAATGGGAGCTCGTCACATGTGCTATTTTTGGAGCTGTTTTTTTGCATTTTTGAGCTGACTTTGTGGTGTGAATTGTGTGTTCGTTGTCAGCTGGCTCTTTTTGAAACGTTCAGGGGTTGCTCGGACGTTAAAGTAGTCTAAGTGTAGGTCTTTCTGGTGGTGAGCTGTTTAACACAGTTTTTTTTCTGAAACAATGGGGTTCGATGCGGAGATTCGTTTAAAGGAATTGGAGTTAAAAATACGTCGAATAGAATTCGATGCCAGAAAAGCTAAGGCTGAAGCAGTTATGAGGAAAGCAGAGTTAGAGCAACAAACTGCTCTGAGAGAGATGGAGATTAAATTCAAGCAACGAAAATTAGAACTGCAAAATAAGATTTATCAGAGAGAGTTAGAGCTAGGTGTTGAACATGTCCCGTTGTGTGAGGTGAGGATTCGCCCACTGTTGAGTTCTGGAGAAGCTGAGTTGGGACTTTGCTCTAGTATTTTTGTTGCTGAGAACACTGAACCTTAACTTGAGAACCCTAAACTTGTAAAGCCTGAACTAAAGAAAAGTGAAAAACTTGAGCAAACAAAAAAACTTGAGAATGACTTAACTGTGGATTTGGATTTGGTCACTCCAGAGGTGTCACCACTGGTGGACATGCAATGCAGAAATGATGATGATGATGATGATGATGACATTGATCTGAGTGACTGTTTTTTGTTTTTTTCTGAATTAGAAGATGTCCCAGTGAGCAATGTAGCAGAGGAGCTGAGCCTGACTGTCCATCCTGCTCCTCTGGTTACCTTTTCATCCTGTTCACAGGAGGTTGTGAGTGTGCTGCAGGATGTTGTGGAACCTTTAGCTGAATCAGCAGCAGAAAGTGATAGTTTGCTGTCTGTGGGAGATGATCTGATGGAACCATTTGTTGAACATGTAGACAGTGATTGTGGTGTTAACTCTCAATGCTTTGTCTGCAGGGTGCCTGACAGTATTTGTGCAGCTACAATGATGTTACTGTCAAGTGATGGAACTGATAACACAGAGGCGGACAATTTCCCTCTGGTTGTTGGAAAAATCCCTGATGTTCAGTCTGACATCACTAAACTGAATGTTGGTGAGTGTGCAGCTAAAAGGAGGCCTTGTGATGTACAACCTGACCGGCGACGACTTTTTGGGTTTCAGGTATTCTGAAGGCAACTGTTAGTTGTGTGTGATGTGTTTTTTTTTTTTGCTTGTTGTTAGTGTTGAGTATAGATGAGATTTTTTTGGTTTCATTTACATGGGTGATGAGCATGGTGGTGTATGGCTGCATCTCCCATGTAAATTCTTATGTGGGGGGGTGTTACATGCCCCAGGCATGTAATTTATTTTAGTAAGAGAACAAAATTGTTTAAAGGTTTTGAGGTTTTGTTTAAATATTTTGAGCAGAGGCATGAGCTCTTTAGAGGTTGTGCATGAGCTGTTTAGGGGCTGTATGAGACTTAATTGATTGCAGCTGGTGCTCATTAGCTGTAGGTAGAGGTAGTTGCTCTCTCTCTCCCTATATTAGGTCCAAGCCACACAGCAGAGAGGTGGTTCAAGCTCCAAGTGAGAGTGGCAGCAAGGAGAGATCCAGAAGGTCTGAGCTGCTCCAGGAGAAGCAGCTGATGCAGAACCAGCAGACCCAGCAGACCTGATGAAGCAGCAGCAACAGCAGCAAAAAGCAGCAGCAGTGTGAAGAGGAGCCATGAAGCCATTTGTTTGAAGCCACAGGAGGAGGCTGTTTGAAGATGTGGTTGAAACCACATGAGGAGGCCGCTTGACGAGCCGTTTGGAGCCATTTGAGGTGGCCGGCCGTTTGATGAGCTGTTTGGAGCCATTTGAGGAGGCCGTTTGAAGCCTGATGAGGAGGCCATTTGATGAGCTATTTGGAGCCATTTGAGGAGGCCGTTTGAAGCCTGATGAGGAGGCCGTTTGATGTTGTGGTTGAATCCACTTGAGGAGGCCGTTTGATGTTGTGGTTGAATCCACTTGAGGAGGCCGTTTGATGTTGTGGTTGAATCCACTTGAGGAGGCCGTTTGATGTTGTGGTTGAATCCACTTGAGGAGGCCGTTTGATGTTGTGGTTGAATCCACTTGAGGAGGCCGTTTGATGTTGTGGTTGAATCCACTTGAGGAGGCCGTTTGATGTTGTGGTTGAATCCACTTGAGGAGGCCGTTTGATGTTGTGGTTGAATCCACTTGAGGAGGCCGTTTGATGAGCCGTTTGAGGAAGAAGCTGAAACCTTCCGTTGAGACCTGTTGCTGCATGTGTTTAAGAAGAGGAAGCTGATTCCCTCTGTTGTGACCTGCTGTCATGAGAGCTGGATGCAGAAGACCAGGAGCCGTGAGTGTCCTGCTGGACTTTGAGTTTTTGTATTAATCATCCAGAAGCTGGTTTTTTGAGAAGTCCATCTTTTTCTTTAATCATCTTTTTTTAGGACACAGACTCCAGAGAGCCTAAAATAAACTTTGTTTTTTTTAACATCCTTTCTGTGTCTGGTGTCCTTGTGTGCTACGTGCCTTCGGGTCGTAACAGTGCCATCCGCCTTGCCAGCTGAAACTCTACAGTGGAAAGAGGAAGCCATTTCTAAGCAAGTTCCACAAGCTCAGACGTTTGCACTGGGCCAGGGGTCATTTAAAATGGAGTATGGCAAAATGGAAGACTGTTCTGTGTCAGATGAGTCACATTTGAAGTTCTTTATGGAACACTGGGACGCCATGTCATCCGGACCAGAGAGGACAAGGATAGCCCAAGTTGTTATCAACGCTCCGTTCAGAAGCCTGCATCACTGATGGTATGGGGTTGCATGAGCGCTTGTGGCATGGGCAGCTTGCATGTCTGGAAAGGCACCATTAATGCAGAGAACTATGTTCAGGTTCTAGAACAACATATGCTCCATCTAGACGTCATCTCTTTCAGGGAAGACCCTGCATTTTTCAACAAGATAATGCCAGACCACATTCTGCAGCAATCACAACATCATGGCTACGTAGGAGAAGGATCCAGGTACTGAAATGTCCAGCCTGCAGTCCAGATCTTTCACCTATAGAGAACATTTGGTGCATCATAAAGAGGAAGGTGTGACAAAGAAGGCCCAAGACGATTGAACAGTTAGAGGCCTGTATTAGACATGAATGTAGAGCATTCCTATTTCTAAACTTGAGAAACTGGTCTCCTCTGTCCCCAGACGTCTGTTGAGTGTTGTAAGAAGAAGGGGGGATGCCACACAGTGGTAAAAATGGACTTGTCCCAACTTTTTGGGATTTGTTGACGCCATGAAATTTGGAAACAGATTTTTCCCCTTAAAATGATACATTCTCTCAGTTTAAACTTTTGATCTGTGTTCTATTCTGAATAAAATATTAGATGTTGGCACCTCCACATCATTGCATTGTTTTTATTCACAATTTGTTTAGTGTCCCAACTTTTTTGTAATCCGGATGGTGTATATATATATATATATATATGTATTGGTATATATACATACACTGGTATATATATATATATATAGATAGACATTCATGCATGCGTGTGTGTGAATATTTCATGAGTTCCAGTTCTGTCCCTATGTTTGTTTCCTGAAGTTAACAGCTTCATTTTTTTTAAATGAAACTATTCTGCCGTTTTCTAGTAGCAGTATACATTCCACTTTAATAAATACTACTCAGTTTTTATCCTCCCCTCTCCTAATTTAGTGTTAGTAAATATCCATGCCTACTGCTTTCCTTTTTCTGCTTAAAAAAAATATTATCAGAAGTGTGCAGTTCTAACATTTGATGCTCCAGCTGTATTTAGACTTGGTAATTTTCATGTCTCTCTGATTGATCTGACATAACTCAGTTGGTAAAGTTAGCCAGAGAGATAAAAACTGTAGAGAAAGGCAGTTGTCTGTTCATGACAGATAAGATTTTCCCCTCCAACCATGAATATTAAACCCGATTGTTTCAGCTGTAGGGTGGCCATCAAGGAACAACAGAAACCAGTTCCATAGTAGCAAGTTTAATTCACAAATTTAAACATGAACAGATTTCACATCACAGCACACTGAACACATCTCTTACAGTAAAACACACAATAAACTTGTACAAACCCAGTCAATTCATCATCCATGTGACTGCAACTAAATTAAAATGAAAGGTTGTGGAGAAGGACAAAAGGTGGAGGGTTGTGTAGTGTATTATAAAGTAACTAGTGTAGAAGTAGTTGTCGGTAAAAGTATTCACCTCGTTAGTATTTTATTTTGTTAACTTATAGTCTGGAGGTTAAATAGACATTTAGTTTCATTATAAACAAGAGTGACACTCTGTCTAGTGATGATGTATGAAATTTCATTAAATTATTATTAGCATACCAGAAGTTACTGGCGGGGCAAGAGAAAGTCTTCTACGGACACATGGACGGAGACTATACCTTAATGAAGGCCTTCAACAGGCGTATAAAACAAAGGATGATGATGATGATAATAATAATAAAGCAAATATTTGGAATTTCCCTTACTAGAGCCTTCTCAAACGTAGAAGACAACGTGGTCGGTTGACTAGAACACCGTTTTGGTCATACAGTCTGCCACAAACCTAACACCAGTCCTACAGTGAAGCACGGTGGTGGCAGCATCATGCTGTGAGGAGTTCAGAGACTTGTTGACGTGATTACTGCAAAGTAGCAACTTCAGGTGAATATTTACACCCTTTTTTTGTCTGGATGAAAAATTGCATGTTGATTAGAACATTGCATGTTGTCAAAAGCGCACGTCGTATTTGTGAGATCTTAATGCGTCATGGCTGCTGACAGCTAAGATTGTTCCTTTTTGATAAAAGGGTCACTTAATCTGCATCCAGTTGTCTTATCAACTAATATAAACTTCTTGCTTTGTGTCATTTCTTTGCCACTTCACAAAATTTAAATCTATTGAGTCCTTTGTTTCAGAAGACCCGTTTCACATTTTAAATTGCTCCTTACAAATGGTTTGTTTCGTAAAAACAACGATCCTTTTAAATTCCACGCTGTAAGGAAACAAAACCAGGGAGAACGTGAACAGGAGTGAACCACTGTGCAGGTTTTAGATGCTTTTAAATGCGTTACAGTAATTACAGAACCTGAGAGCATTCAGACGGAAACCGCTGGAAGAGCCATGTGCAAGCAGTCATTTAAAAAATTATCCCTTTTACTGAGGAAAGGCCATTAAAACACAGATCATACTGTAAGATAAACCATGGCTTTAATACGTGTGAATTACAGACCGATTAGTCCCTGAATCACTCATGACATGCAGAAAATTACAATTAATAACAATCTTAGAAGCAAAGCAGAAACAAAAAGACTTGCTGTCATTAAAAAACCCAAACAAAAGAATAAAAAACGGGCAGGTCTCCATCTTTGTGTGTATGAAATACATTCACTCGTTTTATACCCCCTCTGCCTCTGAGTGCCTTCAAGCTGCAGCTCCGAGGCGTTCAAGTGTCAAGATTAGTACAACCAACTTTTCTGTTCGGTTTTCCTGACTCATGACCAAAAACGTGGAGGAGAATCTATAAAATGTAAACCTTTGAAAGTATTTGACCGAAGCCTTTAACCTCAAAAACACATTGAAAAATGAAAAGATTTCTCCTCAGACCAAAACTGTTGTAAATTAACACACACAAACAAAAATAACTATGGAATCACTTGAGGTTTGTTCATATCTGTGGTGTAGGTCAATAACTTAAAGTCAGCTTTTTCACACAAAACACACAAAAACCAGGTGTTTGCCATAAAATTAAAGCTAAACATAGTTTTAGTCACTGCTCTTCTAAACCTGCAGGTTTTAATAAATGATTCGCTTTCTGTTTTACCAGTTTTGTTAAAATGCTCAAAGCTACAGGAAGCTTTGACAAAATAAAAACATGACTTGGTGTAAATTGTATTAGTGCTGTAAGGAAAGCCTGCTCGGTTTAATGAGAATAGATCTCCTGCTTTCAACAGATTTTTCGTACATTTAATGTGTAACAGGCTTTCAGTCGTGTGGACGGCTGTTTTCTACAGAGGTTAAGATTCAGGGTAACTTCAGCATCTGCAGGTGTTGTGCTTTGTTTTGTTTTCATTGCAGACAAGGGTTTAGGGGTCGCCTACAAAACTGCACAACCAGGCTGCTGTATTTAATAATTCAACAATCAATCAATCATCTGTTTTTAACCAGATAACATCAAATATTTATTAATCAACCATTAATTAACCAGTTTGAATAATTCTGGACCATCTTCGCTGGTTTATTGGCCGTTCCTGAACGCTGTGTGGAATTCTATGTCTTGATCAAAACGATTAAAATGTGAATCGATGTTTGTAAGTTTGGTTTGATGCTCAGAAGTGATACAGAAAATCAGCCGTTAGCAAATTCACACACACAGAATAAAAGCTATAGTTATTAAAAGCAACTAAACTGAAAGATTCTTAATCTCGGTTTGATAAACGGAGGAAACTGATTCTTAAGACCTCAGACTGATTTCTACTGTGACCCTGATGGGGTTGTGTAGTATCCACAGTCAAACCAACATGAATGTGATTAGTTTTGTGCAGCCAGACCACTGCAGCCTGAGTACACAAGATAAAACCATTTTAAACCACCTCTTTCACTCTGGTTTTCATCACTACAGTAGAAATCATGTCCTGCTTGAAGATACGTGCTGCTCTTCATGAGTTAAGTGTGCATTTGCTTTGCTGTCAGTTCAACATTTCCGTATGTGGTTAATAACTGGAATATGACAAGAGTAAGTCAGTTATTGCACACTGGCCTCCCTCTGTCACACAGCTCTGATTCACAGTAAGCTAAAGCCACTTCTTACTTTGAATTTCCTGAAAGGCTTTGGAGCCACAGAAAGTCAAGTTTTAGCAGAAAAAATGAAGACTGAAATTTGCAGCCAACAACAAACAGAATATATAACCAATAAGAGGAATTAAAAACATAAAATGGAGCTTACCCGTATTTTCCGGTGTATATGTCGCACCTTTTTATGTTTTTTTCAAGGCCTGTGACCTATATACAGGTGCGACCTATCTATGGCTTGTTATCACTTTCGGCTAAACACATTTTTAAATCCAGCTCATTTCACAATTACGTTCATTTATTAAGGAAAAGTTCAGCTCAGACACATATTTGCTATAATTTTTATCAAACAAATAATTGTTTTTAAGTGTTAATCTTCTTAAAAGCCTTGCTGTGCACTCCTGTGGCAGACATTTGCAGCAGAGCTAAACGTAGGTGCGACCTATACACCGGTGCGACCTATCTAGGGATTTTTCCAATCTATTGGTGATAATTGGACAATGCGACCTATACCCAGGTGCGACCTATACACCAGAAAATACTGTACTTATACAGTATAGCGCTTTCCAGCCCCATGTTTAACAGTATAAACTACTGTTAAAGTATAATGCCAGTGATAAATCCTGTCAGGTACTGAACAACGAGATGATTTCCATTAAAGTGCAACAAACTGAATGAATAAATAAACACTGCAGCTGTTGTTTAGTGCAAGAAACACAAAACTGAATGAAAAGGTAGGATGGGGGGACGACAAGAGGAGAAAACTGCAGAACAAAGACAAAAAACAAAACAAAAGACGATGGTCAAGTCAGGTTTGTCACTCTGGAGCTCCATTTGCTGTTCCTGCCATCCTCTCTTCGTCGCCCTGTTTCTGATGCTGCAGTCTGGCGTAAGTTACAGCGTCTCCCCTGAGAGACGAGGACAACGGGACGCAGAGGGACGGCGATAAAAGAAAAAGGTTGGCCAAAAAAAAAAAAAAAAAACAGGTGGGGGGGAAAAACAAAAAGCGGCGTCAGCAGGAAGGTAAAAACTGATTACTATAAAAGACGTGTTAGAAGGTTAAAATATAAATCGTGTTAACTGACGTGTGCTGCGTTTAATTAAAGCGACTGTTTTAATGATTAAGGAAATAAAGCAGGAAGAGACATGAGTAGTTATAATAACAATAACGGTTTCATTTGTTGAATAATTATAAATCACAGAAATCGTCTCACTTTTTGCCCAAGGATGCGAGGCCGTAAAGGACGCCTGTGGCGAAGGCGATGGCGTTTCCAAACAAGGTTGTGAAGGAGAAACTCAAGAACACGGGAAACAGTGCCATCCTGATAAAATAAAAATAAAATAAGATGCTAACATGGTAGCTAACATAAAACAAGTAGTCAACTAGCAATAATCACATTTCTAACAGTCTCTTTACAGAATGTTAATCAGAAAGTCCCAGTCCAGACAAGTCTTTTTTGTTGAGCAGAGTGCAGCTGTTTGTGTTTCTTTGTTTGTCCTCACCCGCAGTAGAAGAAGGCTTTCTGCCAGGGTTTGAGTTTGTCTGCACGGGCTGCGACTGCATTAGCAAACTCTACGAACTGGCAGCAGAACGGGACCTCACAAAGGAAGAGCATGCAGGCATTCAACCTGGAGAGAGGAGGGGGAGGGACAGGGGTCACAAACCCACAACGAAATCAGTCTGTCCACATCCATCTCCAAAACAAAACACCTAAACTAACGATGCAAGGAGCATTAAACCATATGCTTTTACACTTAAAGGTCCACTGACATCATCTTACAAATTTGCATGACATGATAGAAGATATATATATATATATATTTTATCATTCAACTATGCTCGTTTTTGCAAACAAAATGATAAAATAATGAAAAATCCTTCCAAACTGAGTCTAAAATTAAAAACAGCTTTCCTCTCTGAAAAATCCGACTACAAGCGAATGCAACATTTGTGACGTAGGAAGCAGGACCTTCAGTCTGCGTCTGCCATTAACGCATATTCATTCTCAGCCAGATAGCCTTTTTTTGTTGTTGTAAAACTTTAAAAAATGCCGGTTCGGTGTGTCGCATTTGGGTGTTCTAATATCATCAGTGAACAAGTGAGCCTTTTCACTTTCCAAAAGATGTAAGACCTTCGTCAAAAATTGAATAAATAAAGCTGCCTCCCCTCGGACTGAGCTCCCTGCTTCCTGAACAGTTAAGAGTCAAATACATACGGTGCAGATCTAAATTAGAACCTGCTGTTTCTGCTCATCTAACTTCCTGCTTCCAAAACTGAAGACAAATAGCTCAAATCTTAACTTGGATTGATAATTTTGTTGTTTTATTTCTTGTTCGCATGAATATTATATGGGGCGTTCTAAAGACGTTCTCCTTCCTACGTCACAAATGTTGCATTCGCTTGTAGTCGGAATTTTCAGAGAGAAAAGCTGTTTTTAATTTTAGACTCAGTTTGGAAGGAATTTTCATTAATTTATCATTTTGTTTGCAAAAACGAACATAGTGGAATGATAATATATATATATATATATATATATATATATATATATATATATATATATATATATATATATATATATATATATATATATATATATATAGATAGATATCTTCTATCATTTCATGCAAATTTGTAAGATGATGTCAGTGGACCTTTAACATTTGGTAAATAAATGAAAAAAATACAAGACAAGTAGCAATGAGTGAAATCAGCACTCTAAAGTTGTTCAAAAATACCATATTTTTCAGACTATAAGGCGCACTTCAAATCCTTTAATTTTCTCAAAAATCGACAGAGTGCCTTATAGGAATGGGCTACAGTATATATACGGTCCACGGTAGAAACGATAAGACTTTTAGTCTATGATACAGATCTGTTTTGTACCGGCTAACAGCATTAAAGGAGCTGTATGTAACTTTTCTAACAATGTATTTTTAACATATTTCTTCACTCTGTCACTACCTCCTGACATACTGATTTTAGACAAGTAATCTCTGAAAAAAAAACTATTGCATATCTGTCAAGTCTCCCGTTTTGGCCGGGAAACTACCGTATTTTACCCCTCTTTCCCGTCGTGATCCCGAATTATTATTTTCCCGGAAATCTCCCGTATTATAATATTATTAAAAAAAAAAAAAAAACATTCCGGTGCCTCTGTCACTAGTCTCGCGAGAACTGCCACCTGCAGTCGCCTCGGTGGCAGTTCTCGCGATGTTAGGGCTGGCGCGGTCAGGAACAAACCCGGAAAAACACAGAGATGGATGTAACGAGAAGTAACGAGAGAGAACGCGTCCCTGCCAAAAAAGTTAAGACTTCGTGTAAATATGTTGAAAAATGGGACAGCGAATTTACTTTCCTAAAGTTTATTACGCGTTTTTTAAGATTTGTAACCGCGACTTTAGTGTCTCTCTCTCATGGGGGAAGGAACGATGTCCGTCAGCATGAAAAATCCGTCAAGCACAAAGGTAAGCCTGTCAGATTGTGATAACAATGTTATCACACCAGTTATGTTATCATAACATAACTGGTTTGAAAGAGGCTGATAGGTAGTTATTTTAGATTTCTTGTAAACCTGTCTGTTCTGTTTTATT
>JBBPBX010008501.1:9585-54835 GCA_038048925.1 Garcialebias charrua | reverse complement strand
ATATATATATATATATATATATATATATATATTCTCAAGATGAATTGTGTTGAATGCTCAGTGCATCTGTTTTCAACTACTCCACCTAAGCTGCGTTGAAACTCAAGTTTCAAACCATGATTTTTTTTAGAATGTTGCACCCGTAACATAAATAAACAAAATATTTCATGTACTTCTCTACTTAAGACCAAATAGAACATACAAACCTTTGCTCCTATATGATGGTCTGGGAGAACTCAATTCAGGTCCAAACACCTGCACAGCTACAGACACAGTCCGGGGGCAAGGGAGATGGAAAAGGTTCTTCCCCGCTGATTGCTCCCACCTCCTCATCAGGTGTGACAGGTACTTCTCTGGATTCAAACATTTCTCTGGACTCACTTAGTATCTGTATCAGAGTACAGATACAAAATAAATGAAAAAGGAATTGTAACAATAGATCATTAGCATTACTGAAATAAATTAACAACTAAGAGAGATTGCATTCCAACACAGGTTTAGTGCAGCTAACTGGCAGTCAGTGTGCTTTGCATTCCTGCACTTATGACATATGTGGACATGTTTTCCCTGTGCAATTTAACACCCAATATGTTGGCTACAAAATCATTGTGGCCACCGTGATGGACATTTTAATGTAGGAAAAACAAATTAATCAAAGACAATAATGAGTATGACTAAAATGATCATTTCTTGTTATTTGTCATCAGTTTCATGTCATTACGCTATTGCAAATGTTTAAAAATAGCAATAACAAATGTAAAAAAGTTGCCAATAACATAACTTCTGCTTTAGGTTGAAAAGAAGTTCACCAAACATTCCCTTGTCCACCTGCAATTGATCCTACATTCCGACTTTGCCACACTGTCATAACCAGTCATTTTTGTTTTAATATTTTTTATTAATCACTGTAGAGTTGTACACACTTCACAGTTACGTTTGTGTCTAACTAAGACATTGGGGGATGTTTATTATTTCCGTGCAATGTAATGCCGAGAGAAAAACGAGGACTGTTATGCTAACTAGCATTAGCATTATGCTAACTAGCATTAGCATTATGATAACTAGCCACAGGCTTGCAACACAGATTTTCATGAAACAGTGGCGTGAATATTACCAAACTACGGTACATTTAAAAGCCTGCTCTATTATTCATTCTGTTCTGATGTTAAATTGAGCGAAGTCTTACCCGAAATACCTCCCGTTTTCTCACGACTGTGGAGGTGCGGGCCTTCTTCAGTGGTCGGTCCTCGGACCGAGGTGACTCCAGTTTTCTAGGTCCACTGCACGGTGGAACTGCATGGACAGTTGGCACAGCGTCTTCCTTCAGTCTGGTACCTCTTTTCCCCTTAAATCCAAATGCCTGCATCATTGCTGACTCGTAGTCTTCCAATTTAAAGTGTTTTGAACACAAAACACTGCAACGCGATGGAGGCTGCATGAAGTCAGCTCGTAAGGTGATGCACAGATATGCATGCATTCAGGGCGGTCACTTTAGTGACGTGGAATGCCCCATATATGGAGAGGGGCGGAGTTTGCCGGATCTGGTGCTAAAATCTCATGAAAATCATGAAATAACACAGTTAGCGTTATTACTCTACTATACCAAAAAAACTCTACTGTTTTATTTCTAAAGTCAAAACTACTGATTAATGCCGGTGAAATTTGAAAACATGGTGGGTGTTGTCCTTTAAGTTAATTTTTATGCATTTTTCTTTTTAGTTTTGTGTAGAACTTGGAGCGGGCAGTCGGTAACACGTTGTTGTGTGTGTGTTATTCTCATCAGAATAAACCGTCATCCTGTCTAAAGATAAACCGTGTCACGGTCTGATCAATCCATAAAACCAGCACAACGCAGGAAGGATCCGGTTACATGTAGTTAAATATTAATGAAATCAGCTCGCGATGAGGTTGTTTGAATGAGTCCAGCCCCTGCTGCAAACAACGAATCAAATGTGAGCAGTACATGGCCAAACTGGGTCCGTGGGGCTCGGCCCGATAATGGTGTGCTCACACCGAGCAGCGTTTTTACCTCCAAAGCTTCCAGCCTCCATGTAAAGTCAATGGTGGACGCACTTCCAGGCACCTCCTGGCGTCTGGCGTCAGGTCGCGTGCGTGTTGAGCGTGCTGAGTAGCGTTTTTTCGTGCACGTGAACCGGCTTCCACCTCCAAACCGAGCATTCAACATGTTGAAGATTTCGCGGTTCAAACTTTCAAACGCCGCTCAACTCCACCTGATTGGTTGGTGTGTCAACCAATCAGGGAGAGTCGGGGGGCAGAAGAGAGGGGGCAGTGGGAGAGTCCCTATGTGACGCGGAAACGAGGGTGCGCGCGCACTATGTGACGTATTGTTTGTCGGAAAAAAAAAGAAAAGACTGCACACGCCAGTCCAGCGGCGTGAGGCAAAAGAAACAGGTATACTGGGGCCTTAATGAGTACAAATACAGCCACACTGCTGCTACTGAACAAAAACTTGATTAGATTGTAAACAGTCTGTTGCTGCTTATTGTTCTGGTTCTGACTGTTATTGCATTTATTAAGATTTTTATTATTGTTCATATAGTTTATTTATTGTAGAGTGCTGTTTATTTAAAATATCATCCAAATGGGTCACTTTTATTTATTACTACAATACAATACAAACATATTTTTGGCATATTTTCAAAATAAACATTTTGTAAGTCTTTATTTTGTAAAAAAAATAATAATTTGTACCGAAAATAAACCGAACCGAGCTCTCCTTGTAGTTGAACCGAACCGAAATGTGATTTTAGCGTACCGTTACACCCCTAATATATATATATATATATATATATATATATATATATATATATATATATATACATATATATACATATATACTGTATGTATAAAGGTGAAACACCCACACCTGCCTCCACCCTCATTCACCCCACTCTGGGCCCCTGAGCAAGGCCCTTAACCCCCACCATCTGCTCCCTAAACAGGTCTCTCTTGAAAATGAGTTCTCGTGGCTCAATGAGACTACGATAGTCATCATCTTCACTGTCATGATAGTCATCGTCATCATCTTTACCATCAAGATAGTCATCGTCATCATATTCACTTTCATGATAGTCATCGTCATCATCTTTACAGTCATGATAGTCATCGTCATCATCTTCACTGTCATGATAGTCATCATCATCATCTTCACTGTCATGATAGTCATCGTCATCATCTTTACCATCAAGATAGTCATCGTCATCATATTCACTTTCATGATAGTCATCGTCATCATCTTCACTGTCATGATAGTCATCGTCATCATCTTCACTGTCATGATAGTCATCGTCATCATCTTTACCGTCATGATAGTCATCGTCATCATCTTCACTTTCATGATAGTCATCGTCATCATCTTTACAGTCATGATAGTCATCGTCATCATCTTCACTGTCATGATAGTCATCGTCATCATCTTTACAGTCATGATAGTCATCGTCATCATCTTCACTGTCATGATAGTCATCGTCATCATCTTTACTGTCATGATAGTCATCGTCATCATCTTCACTGTCATGATAGTCATCGTCATCATCTTCACTGTCATGATAGTCATCGTCATCATCTTCACTGTCATGATAGTCATCGTCATCATCTTCACCGTCATGATAGTCATCGTCATCATCTTCACTGTCATGATAGTCATCGTCATCATCTTTACAGTCATGATAGTCATCGTCATCATCTTCACTGTCATGATAGTCATCGTCATCATCTTCACTGTCATGATAGTCATCGTCATCATCTTCACTGTCATGATAGTCATCGTCATCATCTTCACTGTCATGATAGTCATCGTCATCATCTTCACTGTCATGATAGTCATCGTCATCATCTTCACTGTCATGATAGTCATCGTCATCATCTTCACCGTCATGATAGTCATCGTCATCATCTTCACTGTCATGATAGTCATCGTCATCATCTTCACTGTCATGATAGTCATCGTCATCATCTTCACTGTCATGATAGTCATCGTCATCATCTTCACCGTCATGATAGTCATCGTCATCATCTTCACTGTCATGATAGTCATCGTCATCATCTTCACTGTCATGATAGTCATCGTCATCATCTTCACCGTCATGATAGTCATCGTCATCATCTTCACTGTCATGATAGTCATCGTCATCATCTTCACTGTCATGATAGTCATCGTCATCATCTTCACTGTCATGATAGTCATCGTCATCATCTTCACTGTCATGATAGTCATCGTCATCATCTTCACTGTCATGATAGTCATCGTCATCATCTTCACCGTCATGATAGTCATCGTCATCATCTTCACTGTCATGATAGTCATCGTCATCATCTTCACTGTCATGATAGTCATCGTCATCATCTTCACTGTCATGATAGTCATCGTCATCATCTTCACTGTCATGATAGTCATCGTCATCATCTTCACTGTCATGATAGTCATCGTCATCATCTTCACCGTCATGATAGTCATCGTCATCATCTTCACCGTCATGATAGTCATCGTCATCATCTTCACTGTCATGATAGTCATCGTCATCATCTTCACTGTCATGATAGTCATCGTCATCATCTTCACCGTCATGATAGTCATCGTCATCATCTTCACCGTCATGATAGTCATCGTCATCATCTTCACTGTCATGATAGTCATCGTCATCATCTTCACCGTCATGATAGTCATCGTCATCATCTTCACCGTCATGATAGTCATCGTCATCATCTTCACCGTCATGATAGTCATCGTCATCATCTTCACTGTCATGATAGTCATCGTCATCATCTTCACCGTCATGATAGTCATCGTCATCATCTTCACTGTCATGATAGTCATCGTCATCATCTTCACCGTCATGATAGTCATCGTCATCATCTTCACCGTCATGATAGTCATCGTCATCATCTTCACCGTCATGATAGTCATCGTCATCATCTTCACCGTCATGATAGTCATCGTCATCATCTTCACCGTCATGATAGTCATCGTCATCATCTTCACCGTCATGATAGTCATCGTCATCATCTTCACCGTCATGATAGTCATCGTCATCATCTTCACCGTCATGATAGTCATCGTCATCATCTTCACCGTCATGATAGTCATCGTCATCATCTTCACTGTCATGATAGTCATCGTCATCATCTTCACTGTCATGATAGTCATCGTCATCATCTTCACTGTCATGATAGTCATCGTCATCATCTTCACTGTCATGATAGTCATCGTCATCATCTTCACCGTCATGATAGTCATCGTCATCATCTTCACCGTCATGATAGTCATCGTCATCATCTTCACCGTCATGATAGTCATCGTCATCATCTTCACTGTCATGATAGTCATCGTCATCATCTTCACTGTCATGATAGTCATCGTCATCATCTTCACTGTCATGATAGTCATCGTCATCATCTTCACCGTCATGATAGTCATCGTCATCATCTTCACCGTCATGATAGTCATCGTCATCATCTTCACCGTCATGATAGTCATCGTCATCATCTTCACCGTCATGATAGTCATCGTCATCATCTTCACTGTCATGATAGTCATCGTCATCATCTTCACTGTCATGATAGTCATCGTCATCATCTTCACCGTCATGATAGTCATCGTCATCATCTTCACCGTCATGATAGTCATCGTCATCATCTTCACCGTCATGATAGTCATCGTCATCATCTTCACTGTCATGATAGTCATCGTCATCATCTTCACTGTCATGATAGTCATCGTCATCATCTTCACCGTCATGATAGTCATCGTCATCATCTTCACTGTCATGATAGTCATCGTCATCATCTTCACTGTCATGATAGTCATCGTCATCATCTTCACCGTCATGATAGTCATCGTCATCATCTTCACCGTCATGATAGTCATCGTCATCATCTTCACCGTCATGATAGTCATCGTCATCATCTTCACCGTCATGATAGTCATCGTCATCATCTTCACCGTCATGATAGTCATCGTCATCATCTTCACCGTCATGATAGTCATCGTCATCATCTTCACCGTCATGATAGTCATCGTCATCATCTTCACTGTCATGATAGTCATCGTCATCATCTTCACCGTCATGATAGTCATCGTCATCATCTTCACCGTCATGATAGTCATCGTCATCATCTTCACTGTCATGATAGTCATCGTCATCATCTTCACTGTCATGATAGTCATCGTCATCATCTTCACTGTCATGATAGTCATCGTCATCATCTTCACTGTCATGATAGTCATCGTCATCATCTTCACTGTCATGATAGTCATCGTCATCATCTTCACTGTCATGATAGTCATCGTCATCATCTTCACGTCATGATAGTCATCGTCATCATCTTCACTGTCATGATAGTCATCGTCATCATCTTCACCGTCATGATAGTCATCGTCATCATCTTCACCGTCATGATAGTCATCGTCATCATCTTCACTGTCATGATAGTCATCGTCATCATCTTCACCGTCATGATAGTCATCGTCATCATCTTCACTGTCATGATAGTCATCGTCATCATCTTCACCGTCATGATAGTCATCGTCATCATCTTCACCGTCATGATAGTCATCGTCATCATCTTCACCGTCATGATAGTCATCGTCATCATCTTCACCGTCATGATAGTCATCGTCATCATCTTCACCGTCATGATAGTCATCGTCATCATCTTCACCGTCATGATAGTCATCGTCATCATCTTCACCGTCATGATAGTCATCGTCATCATCTTCACTGTCATGATAGTCATCGTCATCATCTTCACTGTCATGATAGTCATCGTCATCATCTTCACTGTCATGATAGTCATCGTCATCATCTTCACCGTCATGATAGTCATCGTCATCATCTTCACTGTCATGATAGTCATCGTCATCATCTTCACTGTCATGATAGTCATCGTCATCATCTTCACCGTCATGATAGTCATCGTCATCATCTTCACTGTCATGATAGTCATCGTCATCATCTTCACTGTCATGATAGTCATCGTCATCATCTTCACTGTCATGATAGTCATCGTCATCATCTTCACTGTCATGATAGTCATCGTCATCATCTTCACTGTCATGATAGTCATCGTCATCATCTTCACTGTCATGATAGTCATCGTCATCATCTTCACTGTCATGATAGTCATCGTCATCATCTTCACCGTCATGATAGTCATCGTCATCATCTTCACTGTCATGATAGTCATCGTCATCATCTTCACTGTCATGATAGTCATCGTCATCATCTTCACTGTCATGATAGTCATCGTCATCATCTTCACCGTCATGATAGTCATCGTCATCATCTTCACTGTCATGATAGTCATCGTCATCATCTTTACCGTCATGATAGTCATCGTCATCATCTTCACTGTCATGATAGTCATCGTCATCATCTTCACTGACATGATAGTCATCGTCATCATCTTCACTGTCATGATAGTCATCGTCATCATCTTCACTGTCATGATAGTCATCGTCATCATCTTCACTGTCATGATAGTCATCGTCATCATCTTCACTGTCATGATAGTCATCGTCATCATCTTCACTGTCATGATAGTCATCGTCATCATCTTCACTGTCATGATAGTCATCGTCATCATCTTCACTGTCATGATAGTCATCGTCATCATCTTCACCGTCATGATAGTCATCGTCATCATCTTCACTGTCATGATAGTCATCGTCATCATCTTCACTGTCATGATAGTCATCGTCATCATCTTCACCGTCATGATAGTCATCGTCATCATCTTCACCGTCATGATAGTCATCGTCATCATCTTCACTGTCATGATAGTCATCGTCATCAGGTAAGAACAGATGGTCATGTGATCAGGGCCTCACCTGTAGTCTTGTTCCATCTTGTTGAAGAGCTTCATGAACTCAACGCTGACTTCTTCTCTGATCTGAGCCTCCAGAACCAAACGGAGCGCCGCCTCTCGACCCGACTGAGACGAACGCCACTCGTCTGATCGCTTCTGATCACCGGCAGCTGATGGGATCAAACTCTGCTGCTGGAGACTCACTGTGGCTTCCTCCTCCATGGTCTGATCTTCCTTGTCCTCACCTTCAGCCTCCAGTACAGTTCCCTCCATCACACTCTCTTCTTCCTCCTCCTCCTCCTCCTCCTCCTCATGAACGTCCTCCAGGCTAGTTTCCCAGGCAACCAGGGAGCTCTTCCTACCCCGCCTCAAGGCGTTTCTGTGCTGCTCTGCCTCGTCCACTATGATCGACAGATCCATGGTGGACTTGTGGGGGCCCTCGTCCAGAACTGTGGGCAGCGAGTTCATCACCACCACCTGGACAGGTAAGAGCAGAGGCCCCGCCCCCTCAGGCTGTTACAGACAGAATTACTGAGAAGGATTTCTGAGTTCAGATCTAGGTGTACCTTCTGAGCCAGAGCGGAGAACTTGAGGACGTTGAGCGTCTCGTCGAAGAAGGATGGGTTCTGGTTTATGTTGACCACCATGGACACGCGGCCAGCACCACAGAAGAAGAACTGCAGGAAGTGGGTGAGTTTTGACTCCCTGAAGGGGATGTGGTGCTGGAACCTGCAGAGACATGTCAGATTTACTCCACCACGGAGTGGTGCAGGCACTGCAAACTGAAACATGGGGGCGGAGCCTACTTGGCGTTCTGGTTAAGCCTCATGGCGTTGATACACTTCCCGAGTGTCAGCAGGGAGGTGTTTATGTTTCCCGCCTCCTTCAGTCGGACTCCAGTGTTGCAAGTTCGAGAGCAACGCTCCGAGCCGGCCAGGTCGCACAGAGCCAGCCTGAACATACGAGAATGGGTCAGAACCAGATGGAACAAGCTGGAGGCGGAGCTACAAGGGCAAAAACTCACTCGCTGATGCCGAGGACTTTGGGAACTCCAACGTCGTTGATGCGGAGGATCCTGATGGAAAAGATGCTGTGACTGCAGAAACACAAAGCACTTCCTGTTAGACGTGGACCGGACCACAGGGCAGCTTCTGGTAGAACTGGACCCTGACCTCCTGCTGGACAGCTGGTTCAGACGGGTGGAGAAGCAGCTCTGGTTCTTCTTTCCGATCTTCATCACTCTGAAGGCTTCCTCGGAGCTGTTCACCTGGACCCAGCGCAGGTCTGCAACACAGAACCAGAACCAAAAAAAACCTTCAAGAGCTTCCTGTCATGATGAAGAGGTCACAAAAGCCCCTTTTCCATTAGTAACGGTACGGCCCGACTGGACCGACTCAGCCCAGTTCCAAGGCTTTTCCATAAGTAACGGTACGTAGAACCTGTCCCTATTTTCAGGACCCTTGGAATTTGGACCGAAATTATGTCTCATGCAGACCCGAACCTACAAGAGGCCATTTACATGGAGCATGTTTTGAGTGAAACCGCACCTTTCCCTCTGCAGTTCGGCTGTTGATTTACTTTGTACATCTGGACCTGTCATTCTGTGTTTGTCGGTCTCTCCTTCCTGTCCTCTCAATCAGCCGGTCAAAGCAGATGGACGCTTGTCCTGAGCCTGGTTCTGCTGGAGATTTCTTCCTGTTAAAGGGAGTTTTTCCTTTCCACTGTCTCCTTTGTGCTTGCTCAGGATGGGAGACTGTGACGAAGCCAATATTCAACTTGTCTGCTGCTTCCTTACATAGAGAACTTTACTAAATGGCTTTTCTATGTGAATGTTCCTGTAAAGTGTCCTGAGACAACTGTGTTGTGATTCAACACTATATAAATAAAGTGAACTGAATTTGCACAAAGTAATAGTATCGACATTGCCGATACTAGCCTTAATTTGAACCAGTAACGTATCGGACCAGAAATCCTGGTATCGAACAACACAGGCAGCACGCATGAACGTGAGCGTACAAAATTCACAGTGCCAACTAATGACCCGGCATGGCAACTACAGCGGATTGGGGGTATTCAAAGTGCTCACTGAGCTCAGAAGAAATAAAAGTGCATAAAATATTCAGTTTTCTAGTGTGTTCAGATTTCAGTTCAGTAAATATTTTGAGACGGTTGAGTCCAGATGTGAAACATAAAAATGTAAGTTAAACTTTTTCTTCTGAAGTTAGTCATTTGCGAACATAAACAGTTGTCCTGTTCTTATTTTGACATGCTTTGCCATTACTCAGTAAATGAGAGAACATTAGACATCAGAAATTAGACAGAAATGTTCGGTTCTTTGCTTCATAACAATAAATATCTTCAAAAAGTATTTGAATAAGGCTGAATTCATTTCATTTGATAGGCAAATCAATGCATACAGATGTTGACACAACCATAGCTACTACAAATATCAAGTCAAGGTTCTTTATAGTCATTCTCATCACATGTGGTACTTGTGATGGGTACATGTGATGGAACAGTGCACAGGGTCCCAGATACATCCAACAAAAGTATAAATTGATGGACTTCCGGTCCTTGGCCTCATGAAGTTTTGTCTGACTGGACCTCTTTAAATTAAATTATAATTGAAAACCCTGATTTACAGTGACAGACAGAAGAGCAGACGTCAGGCCCGTCGGATGTCAGGCGTCAGTGAGTCCTGTCTCCAGTCGGCTCTTTTCAAGCCTGTGAACATGGACCAGAACCAGCAGCAGCCAGAAGCGGACACTCTGCTCCTCTCTTCAGGGTGCAGGGTCAAAGGTCATTCCTTATGAAGGAGTTTCCTTTGATATCCTGAGACAGACGCAGCGTTGTCCTCTTGTGTTGACCACTGGGAACCTGAAGACACCAGAACACATGTTTTATCACTGCATTAATTGTTTAGAGCAGGCATCCCCAAATGGCAGACCTGGGTCTGGATCCGGACCGAGTCATGGTTCTGTACGGACTCGTGCCCAATCTGATAAATTCAGGAAAATAGCTCATTTGCATAGAGCATTGATTCGTCGACAGACAGCTGCAGGAGGTGTGTTCTGGAGGTTCACTCTACTTCAGGTGTTACAGCATCATTCAGTTAATGAGCCAATCAGATCTTTAGTTTTCCCTGCACGATGCAGCGAGCTCTCACCGGACACGAGAAGAGAGGAAGAGACAGCATGTCGTGCTCCAAATTAAGAAAAGTTGATGTTGAAAACCGTTTCAAGAATGAATGGACAGAGAAATTAATGTTCATTCTTCCAGCAGGAAGTTCAAAACGTGTTTGCCTCAAATGCTCCGAAACAGTTGCGTTAATTAAAAGTGGCAACGTGAAGCGCTCTTCATCTCTTTTGAGCAACTTGATCTGCTGAAGTCGAGCAGAGAGCAGTAAATTAACCGAACTGCAAGCCCCATATGACAGATCCACCGTCCTCATCACAAATATTAATATTATACTGTATATACCACACTATTCTCCTTGAAAAATTGAACAAATATGGTATTAGAGGACCAGCATTACAGTGGGTATCTAGCTATTTGAAAGACAGGAAACAGTTTGTACAGATAAATGGTGTAAAATCTGACCTCTGCAATATCACATGTGGAGTTCCTCAAGGCTCTGTACTTGGACAAAAGTTATTTATTTTATATGTGAATGACTTGGTAAATGTGTCAGGACTCCTTAAATGTGTACTTTTTGCTGACGATACATTTTTTTGTTTGGGTAAAGATATAGAACAGATGTTGGAATTGATGAAGACAGAATTTGTCATAATACAAACTTGGTTTAAACTCAATAAATTATCATTAAATCTAGATCAAACTAATTACCGGTACGTGATATTCAGTAATAAAAAGAAAACGGTTGATGTTCCACTCAAAATTGAGGGTGCTGTTGAGATTTGCAGAGTGAGTGAGGTGAAGTTTTTGGGTGTTATCATTGATGACAAACTGACATGGAAACAACACATAAATTCTGTAAGAATAAAAATAGCTAAATCGATTGCAGTACTGTACAAGGTCAGAGACCTATTGAATGATAAAGCTCTGTATTTGTTGTATAACACAATCATTGTTCCACACTTAATCTATTGTATTGATGTTTGGGGGAAAGCGTGTAAAACAATCACAAAGCCTATTTTTGTATTACAGAAAAGAGCTGTAAGAATTATCACTAGAAAACATTACCGTCATCCATCAAGTACATTATTTTATCAACTGAAGTTATTGAAGTTCCATGATTTGGTTGATTATAATATTTTATCAGTTATGTAGTTATGTAGGGCAGCTGGTAGAGCTGCTGCCTCTCAGCGAGAAGGTTGCCGGTTCAAATCCCGGTCCGGGGCCTTTCTGGGTGGAGTTTGCATGTTCTCCCCGTGCATGCGTGGGTTTCCTCCGGGTACTCCGGTTTCCTCCCACAGACCAAAAAACATGCTTGTTAGGCTGATTGGTGACTCTAAATTGACCCTAGGTGTGAGTGTGAGAGTGGATGGTTGTTTGGTGTGAGTGAGACAGGTCCCTCTTGTAAATGAGTCCCCGTGACTCAACGAGGCTAGCCTGTATAAATAAAGGTTGAATGAATGTATAGGGCTCAGAATAACGCATTACCTTTAAATATCCAAATGCATTTTGGTAAAAGACAAAGTTGTTATAATCTTAAGGGGACAGAGATATTTGTAAAACCAAAATATTATTGTATATATAATACAATATATATAATACAGAAATATTAACAGATGATGTGCTGGCACAGCTGGATGCAGCTGTTCAGTCATCGATGAGTCTACAGATGTTACGGATGATGCTCAGCTTCCTACATGAGAACGACTCCGACGCCAACCAAGATTTGATTTACTGGCAGGACAGTCCCATGACCATCTCTCCCATTAAGAAAAGTCAAATAAAGAATATTTAAAAGAGAAAAGGTGCTAAAAGCTCTGTTTTCACCAAAGTCCATGCTCAGTAATCCAGGTACAAATCCAACAATGTTCAGTCAGGTCATCTGGACCATTTCTTATTTTGCTGAGACGTTTTGTCCTTCATCCAAAGGACTTCTTCAGTCTGAGGAGCCACTAAAACAAACTGATTCCACCAGCAGCTCACTCCATAGTGGAAAATAAAAACTGTTTGCTGGTGCTAAGATGGTCTCCGGGGCCCGCCCTCTCCCCTGTCAACTCACACATGGCATGACGGTCATGCCAAAGTGTCTCAGAACACCAAAGTTCCTGTTCAGTAATTCACCGTCCATTTTCAGTTTTTATACTAAAACAGACACTTTTTTAAAATTGTTTTCTATTTTTCTAAAGATGTTCACTTTTTGACTTCAAGTGTAACCTTCAGTTCTTGAACGTCTTCAGTTTAAGAAAAAAAGAAGCTCATTAGGCTCGGTTTGCACATTTAACATGGATTTTATTCTGAACTTTCATAAAGACCCTGAATTTATTTTAATCTGAAGTAAAGACCCTGAATTTATTATAATCTGAAGTAAAGATGCTGAATTTATTATAATCTGAATAAAGACTGAATTTATTATAATCTGACATAAAGACCCTGAATTTATTATAATCTGAAATAAAGACCCTGAATTTATTATAATCTGACATAAAGACCCTGAATTTATTATAATCTGAAATAAAGACCCTGAATTTATTATAATCTGACATAAAGACCCTGAATTTATTATAATCTGACATAAAGACCCTGAATTTATTATAATCTGACATAAAGACCCTGAATTTATTATAATCTGACATAAAGACCCTGAATTTATTATAATCTGACATAAAGACCCTGAATTTATTATAATCTGAAATAAAGACCCTGAATTTATTATAATCTGACATAAAGACCCTGAATTTATTATAATCTGACATAAAGACCCTGAATTTATTATAATCTGAAATAAAGACCCTGAATTTATTATAATCTGAAATAAAGACCCTGAATTTATTATAATCTGAAATAAAGACCCTGAATTTATTATAATCTGAAATAAAGACCCTGAATTTATTATAATCTGACATAAAGACCCTGAATTTATTATAATCTGAACATAAAGACCCTGAATTTATTATAATCTGAAATAAAGACCCTGAATTTATTATAATCTGAAATAAAGACCCTGAATTTATTATAATCTGACATAAAGACCCTGAATTTATTATAATCTGAAATAAAGACCCTGAATTTATTATAATCTGACATAAAGACCCTGAATTTATTATAATCTGAAATAAAGACCCTGAATTTATTATAATCTGAAATAAAGACCCTGAATTTATTAGTCTGGGACGACGTTTAAATGCTGCTTGTTAACAGTGAAGATGTGAACACGGGTGGGCAAGACCATAAAAGACAAAAGTTGGACTTTTGTTTGGACCTTTTACTGGGAGGACTTTCAGTAACTGGACCTCAGTGAGTTTTAATCCTGGATTAGAGGTTTGATATTTGTGTTGTTGTTGTTGTTGTTGTTGTTGTTCTCACAAACAAACATCCAGAACAGATTGTCTGGTTCATCTGAGCTGAGAAGTGTTGCAGGTTCGGTTCTGATGACTAGAACCGCTGAGGTCAGACTCAGCCTCAGGCTCTTTTGGGTTTAGAGACATTTTCCTGAGCAGGACAGGACGTCCACTGTGTCTCACCTGTTCCAGCAGGTCGTAGATGTTCTCGTTATAAATCTCACAGAACGAGACCCAAACAGAGAAACGAATGTTGGAGGAAACATCCAGACAGAAGCTGTCGTCCTCAGGAGTTCTGTCCACGCTGTCCACACTGCTGAGACGAGCCTGCACACAGACACACACGTCAGCTCAGAGCTTTTCCACGCTCTCATTGGTCGGATTAGACACTGACCTTCGGGGAAAAGGTCACGTGACCCGGACCAATATGGATGCTTAGAAGTTTGCTCTGCCCCAGGACTCTACTAATTTTCCGACTTTCTACCTCTGACACTTATATTTTGTAAGACATCGAAGATGCCAAAGCCACAACGAGACAAGGAATTTCCTATCTTTACATCGACGGGCAAAACAAGAGCCGCTCAGCAGCAAATACGCGAGGCTAGCGAGGCAGAGCTAGCTGTTGCTAGCCCACCGGAGCTAGCGTCAGCAAACCAAACTACCATGGAGCAGATTTTGGCCAAATTAAAATCTGTGTCTTCCAGGGTAAATGGAATGGATGAAAATGTTGGCGCCCGTCTCGATGGCATTGATGGCACTCTGAGTGAGATAAAGGTGTCCATTACCTCTGTGGAGGACTCCCTCTCGTCTTTGGCCAGTCGAGCGTCACAGCTGGAGAAGCGCGTAGAGGAGGCTGAGGAAAGGATTTCTGCTGCGGAGGACCGCTCGGAGGACCACAGCTCTCGTTTAGCCTCCATGGAAAAGACGGTGGAGCGTCTCTTGCTGAAAGTCGATGATTTGGAGAACCGCAGCCGCCGCAAGAACCTGAAGATCATCAACCTTCCCGAAGGGACAGAGGGATCTGTCCCCTTGATGGATTTCCTCCAGTCAACTCTTCCAGCTCTGGTTGGCCTTCCTTCCGACTTCCCTTCACTGGAGATCGAGCGGGCCCACCGGGCTCTGGCCCCCACCCCCGACCCGGGCAAGCCTCCGAGGAGTGTGCTGGTTCGGTTTGTGAAATTTTCACAGCGGGAGGCTGTTCTTAGAGCTGCTTTGAAGAAACGGGATATCCAACATGGCGGCTCCCAGCTGCGCTTCTACCCCGATTTGTCCTCCGAGGTCCTGCGTAAACGACGCGAGTTTGACACCGTGAGGAGAGCGCTGGCTCAGCTTAATAAGTACCGTGGATTCGCTTATCCAGCTCGCCTCCGGTGTCTGCATGAGGGTCGGATTCGCCTTTTTGATATTCCGGAGTCGGCTACTTTGTTTCTGGACTCGATTAAGTAAGGTAACTTTTCGCTCTCCATTGCTTTTCCTGTTCTTGATGACGAAGTAGAAAGTCGGACATCTTGCTCAGTTCTCTCTGACTGTTCCATCTTTTTCACATTAAGTTCTGGACTATGAAAACATGTTTAAACAAAGAATCATTTCATTTAATACATCTTAGGGTGCGTTGAACTATATTATGGCATTTAAATGCTCTCTCTTTTTTCTATTATAGCGACTGGACACAGAAAAATAATTTCATTTTATTTCATACATTTTAGGGTGTGTCGAACTATATTATAGCATTTAAATGCTCTGTTCTATTGTAGAGACTGGAAGCGAATAGAGATAAGGCAATGCGTGCTGGTACTGGACTTTTATTCGCTTACCCATGCATCATTATTATTTCACTTTATTAATATTTCTATATTTTTGTACACATCTTATTTTCCTATTTTTTTAATGGAGAGAGGACTGTAGGTGGTTAATATTTATCCTGGGGCATTGATGCGGTTTTTGGGTGTCCTGTTTGTTTCTGTGATCACACTGTTTAGATATAGCTTTGTCAAGTTAAACTTAGGTTTTATAGTGACTTCTTTTGGGATGTTTTTTTCCTGCCAATTGGGGGCAGGATGTGGGTGGGTATGTGCTGTTTGTCATGGGGTTTTGTCTTGTTTTGTTTGTAGCTGCTCCACAATAATTCTGGTTTTCTCCCCTTTCGTGTCTCCTTTTAGTCTCAGTACGTCATCCATTTTCTTTTAATATCATTTATGGTACGTTAAGTCAGTATGCCTCGGCCACTTAGTCTCATTTCCTGGAATGTCCAGGGACTAGGTCATGTAATTAAGAAGAAAATTTTGACTTTTTTTAAAAAAACAGCAAGTTGATATTGCACTCCTCCAGGAGACTAGGCTATCTGATATGGAACATCTGAAACTAAAAAGAGATTGGGTGGGCAATGTTTATTTTTCTTCTCACCCGCAGAACAAAAAGGGCTCAGCCATCCTCATTAATAAGAAACTCCCCTTCACTTTGGTGTGTGAGGAAAGAGACTTGGAAGGTAGATTTATTCTGATTAAGGGTTTAATTGCTGGCCAATCTATAACCATACTTAACGTTTATGCCCCTAACAATGATTCACCTAATTTCATTTCGCAAATAATTTTACTGTTTAACCAGCATTGTGACGGTCTGGGCTTGCTGGCGGGCGACTTCAATTGCATAATGAATGCGGGTTTAGACAAATCCTCCTTGGCACCTGTATCCAACCCTAAAGCCTCCTCTGCTCTTAGAGAACTAGGTTCAGACATTGGGCTGATCGATGTGTGGCGTCAACTGAACCCTAAAGTAAAAGACTACTCTTTTTATTCACATCCTCATAACTCATACTCTAGAATTGATTATTTTTTTATCCCAAAAAGTTATTTACACTCTGTTCTGTCTTGCTCTATGGGTTCAATTGCCCTTTCAGATCATGCCCCTATTTATTTACAACTTGATTCCGCTTTTAATACTGTGAGGACTCCCATCTGGAGATTTAATACCTCGTCCCTGAACAATAACCCTTTTTGCACCTTTGTTAAGAATGGTCTTTTACAGTATTGGTCTGACAATGAATTCTCCCCAGTTTCTTCTGCCATGATTTGGGATGCGGCCAAGGCCACCCTACGAGGGCAGCTCATCTCTTACAGCGCTTTTCAGAAAAGAGTTCTGGAGGAAAATAGAAAAAAACTGGAGAACGAGGTGTCTAGGTTGGAACATATACATAAACAGTTTCCTACATCAGGGAATCTCAAGACTTTAATCGCTGCTAGAACAAAACTAAATATGGACCATACTCGCCATGCCCAGAAGCTGTTACTTTATACTAAACAGAAATATTACGAATTTGGTAATAAGTCAAGCCGTTTGCTTGCCTATCAATTAAAGAAACAAATTAATGATCGTTCTATTAACAGGATAAGAACATGTAATGGGGACGTTACTTGTGATCCATCTGCTATTAATAACACCTTCAAAGATTTTTATAAAACTCTCTACACGGCTGGTAAAACCGAGTCAGATATTGGTTCCTATTTAGATGGTATTCCCCTGCCCTCAATTTCAGAAGAGGCTGGCTCTGCCCTTGATGCTGCCTTTACACCTGAGGAGGTCTGGATGGCAATCCAATCGATGCCGAATGGAAAGTGTCCTGGTCCAGATGGATTCCCACTGGAATTTTATAAGAAATTCTGGCCCGAGATCCATCCCATACTTTTACCTGCCATAAACGACATATTAGTAGAAGGGGTTCCTCAGTCCTGGAATTTGGCCTCCATCAGTTTATTGCTGAAGAAAGATAAAAATCCCTTGGATTGCACATCTTATAGACCTATCAGTCTCCTTAATGTTGACTACAAAATTGTTGCCAAGGCGCTGGCGCGGAGACTAGAAAAAATTCTTCCAACTATAATAAACCCTGATCAGACGGGTTTTGTGAAATCTAGATATGGAACAGATAATGTGCGTCGTACACTGAATGTCATTCATTATCTTAATCAGCATAAAGACCCTGCTCTGATTGTCTTTCTCGATGCAGAAAAGGCCCATAACCGGGTAGAATGGCCCTTTTTATTCTCCGTCTTACAGAAATTTGGGATGGGGCCTAATTTTATTAACTTGATTAAAGCCTTTTATTCCAATCCAGTAGCCATGGTAAACACTAACGGTTTTCTGTCGGATGGTTTTTCTGTTCAGAGAGGTTGTAGACAGGGGTGTCCCCTGTCACCTTTGCTGTTTACGTTGTTCATTGAACCTTTAGCAGAGATTATTAGATCCAGTACAGACATATCTGGAATTAGAATAGGTGGAGATAACCATGTGATTTCGCTTTTTGCGGATGATGTCCTTTTATACTTGAAAAACCCAGATACAGGAAACCCTCGAGGTACGACACCTGCGACCTACGGCAACGCGGACTTACGATTTGCCTCTTTGAAAGAATGCCGTCGACATACGACCAAAAAAACGGACTTACGGCAGAGGTACATTAGAAGTATGTAATCGAGATACGGCAAAAAAAGTGCGTCACTACGGCAAGCGGCAAGGTGGGGGAGGGGTACAGTACCTTGAGTGCGCGTGAAAGTGCGCGTGACCCTGGAGTAGGGGTGGGGCAACCCTACCGTACTATTTAAAGGGACGCGCCATCTTGACCACGTTGTTGAGTTTCGGCGAGAGAGAGAAAAGCAAACGCTGAGCTCACACCTGGCCTAAAATGCTCCCATCATTCATGGTTGAGCACTGGCTAAGCAGTTCCATCTGATCCAGGTTTGAACTTGAGAAAAACATCAGTGTCTACCTACACTTCAGTCAAAGTAAGGACATTTTGTTTCCTCGTTTCCTTTTTCTGCTGCTTCTAGCTTTTTTTAGAGTTCATGGACTTTTTCATGCACATGGACTGCACACAAACACAAACACCACATGGACTGCACTGGTTTCAAAAACATGATGGTTGCAACATGTTTCATGCACGTGATTTTCGGCTGATTTGGTGTCGATTCATGTCAATAAGCTGCTGCTGCTGGATGGATGGATGCATGGGAGTTCCTTATGATTTACTGCATTTTGATGTTAACAGCTGCTGCTCAAAGAGAAGTGTTCATGTTTCATGGTTGACATGTTTTTGCTGCTGCTGGATGGATGGATGGATGGATGCATGGGAGTTCCTTATGATTTACTGCATGTTGATGTTAACAGCTGCTGCTCAAAGAGAAGTGTTCATGTTTCATGGTTGACATGTTTTTGCTGTTGCTGGATGGATGGATGGGAGTTCCTTATGATTTACTGCATTTTGATGTTAACAGCTGCTGCTCAAAGAGAAGTGTTCATGTTTCATGGTTGACATGTTTTTGCTGCTGCTGGATGGATGGATGGGAGTTCCTTATGATTAATAATAATAATAATAATAATAATGAATTCAATTTATAACGCACTTTTCATTAATGAAAATCTCAAAGTGCTACAAGGAGCAACAGAATTAAATTACAATAAAACAAATAATAAAACAATTAAAATCAATAACAATATCAGCTAAGATCAAAAGTAGAATCATGAGGAGGTAGAGTATGCTTGGTCGAAAAGAAAGGTCTTCAAGTCGCTCTTAAAGTCAACCACAGACTGTGGGGCTCTTAGACATTCAGGAAGAGAGTTCCACAGGCGGGGGGCAGCCACACTGAAAGCCCGGTCTCCCATGGTCCTTAATTTGGTTCTCGGAATGTGAAGGAGATTGCTGTTCTGTGACCGCAGCGAACGGGTGGATGAGTATGGAATGAGAATATCCTTCAGATAATCTGGTGAAGTTCCGTGTAAGCATTGATGTGTAATGAGAGCAGTTTTGTACTGAATTCTGTAGGCGACAGGAAGCCAATGAAGGTTATGGAGAATGGGCGTAATATGTTCAAATTTACGAACTCTCAACAAGATCCTTGCTGCACTGTTTTGAATATATTGAAGTTTCTGAAGGTTTTTGCCAGGGATTCCAATAAACAGGGAGTTGCAGTAGTCGAGCCTGGAGGAGACAAAAGCATGGACGAGCTTCTCAGCATCGGAAAAAGTTAGGGATGGGCGAAGTCTGGAGATGTTTCGAAGATGGAAGAAGCAAGTTTTAAACAGATGCTTAATGTGATTTTCAAATGTAAGATTGGAGTCCATTTTTATTCCAAGATTAGTAACAGAGGTGGAGAGGGGGATGTCTTGTCCAGAAAAGGAAAGTCTTGTTATAGGAGATGTTTGTACCTGGTGAGGGGTGCCAATCAGTATGGCCTCAGTCTTGGAGCAGTTTAATTGAAGAAAGTTCTGATTCATCCATGCCCTAATTGCCTCCAGGCAGGCAGAGAGGGCAGTGAGTGAAGATGGAGATGACAAGGTGGAAGATGAGGATGCTCCAGTCCTGATGTAAAGCTGTGTATCGTCGGCATAACAGTGAAAAGAAATGTTGAACTGATTAATAATTTGACCTAAAGGCAGCATGTAAAGGGAAAACAGCAGGGGCCCCAGAACCGACCCCTGAGGGACACCACAGGAGACACAAACTGTCTGGGACGTGGCGTTGCCAAGACTAACACATTCCAGCCTATTGGAGAGGAAAGATTTGAACCAGTCCAGGACTGTGTCGCAGAGACCGACCTCCACATGAAGACGGTGGAGGAGGATACTATGGTCCACAGTGTCGAAGGCTGCAGTGAGGTCAAGGAGGACAAGGATGGAGGGAGAGCCAGTGTCAGCAGCCAAGAGGACATCATTGGTAACCCTCAGCAATGCAGTCTCTGTACTGTGAGCTGCTCTGAATCCAGACTGGAACTTCTCATACAGGGAGTGTTGTTGTAAGTGATCCTGCAGCTGAGCAGCAACAGCTTTTTCCAGCACTTTAGACAGAAAAGGGAGGTGTGAAATTGGGCGGTAATTTGAAAAAATGTTGGGATCCAAATTAGATTTTTTCAGAAGAGGCCTAATGATGGCGGTTTTTAGAGGCAGTGGAACATGACCAGATTGTAGAGACTGATTTATTATTTGAGTGATAAGTGGGCCTATTGCAGAATGATTGGTTTTTATGAGAGAAGAGGGGAAAGGATCCAGGGCGCAGGATGAAGGCTTCATTTTCTTGATGATGGCCTCCACCTCACTCTGAACAACTTCGTCAAAGCTGTTTAGGGTCCCAGAATGCAGACGGGTGGGTGGCACACTGAGAACGGGGAGGTTGTGGAGCTGAGATCTGATAGTGTCAACTTTGGTTTTAAAAGATGAAAGAAACAGGTCACATTTTTGAGCAGAGTCCTCAAGAGTTTGCTTAATGGGATTAAGCAGACGAGTGATTGTGGAGAAGAGCTGTTTAGAGTTTCCAGGGCAGGTGTTGATGATGTTAGAATAATATTTGGAGCGTGCTTCTTTAAGAGAATAGGCGTATGCTTTCTGATGTTCTTTATATGCCTGCTTATGCACAGACAGACCAGATGATTTTACACGTCTCTCAATAGCACGGCCAGTTGCCTTCATCTTGCGCAGCTCATCAGTGTACCAAGGAGCTGAGCGCGAGAAAGACACCAGTCTTGTCTTTAAGGGGGCGTGTAGGTCCAGGAGCTCCCTAAGAGATTGATTGTAGTAATCCACAGAGTCATCTGCAGAAGGATGATTGACAGCGGTCAGTGTGTGAAGATCAGCAGACAAAACATCAAGGGAGATGTTTTTAAGGTCACGGAACTGGATGGGTCGTTTTGGATTTGAAGCAGGCGAAGATGAAGGCACTTCCAGGGAGATGACCCTGTGGTCTGAGACACCCAGGTCATATACAGATAAGTTATTAATGAGTACAGTGTCTGTAATCACCAAATCCAGAGTATGCCCCCTGCTGTGCGTAGGGGCGTCAACATGTTGAGTGAGATTAAGAGAGTCCAGAAGAGACTTAAAATCTGTTGCCAGAGGTGAAGAAGAATTGTCCACGTGGATATTTAAGTCGCCAAGAAAAATAGTCTTCACAGGGGAGGTGCAGAAAAAGGTGAGGAGGTCATGCATCTCTGAGTTAAATGAAACATGCGGTTTGGGAGGTCTATAAATTAATATAACATTCATCAGGAGTGGGGCTTTGAAGCTGAAAGCCAGACATTCAAAAGAGGAAAAGTCCTGAGAAGACAGATGAGACAATTTTAAATTACTGCGATAAATTACAGCCAGACCACCACCACGGCCAGTGCTGCGGGCTCTCTGCAGATAACTGTATCCAGAGGGACACGCCTCATTCAGAGAACTGAACACCTCTGGTTGGTGCCACGTCTCTGTAAGACACATGAGGTCCAAGTCCTTCTCCAGAATGTGATCATGAATTAAACATGACTTGTTGGAAAGTGACTGCACATTGAAAAGTTCTAATTTAATACCAGTTGGAATAGGAGCTTTTTGAACCGGTTTAAGCAGACTGAAGTCCACTCCACGTTTTCCTCGCCACTTCGTGCGCAGAGGACTACAAAGGCCTACAGACGCAGCGTTCTGATGACGCCATCGAGGTGCGACACGTCTCTCAGTCCAGACAGCACTAATCGAATCCGAGTTCGCTTGAGAATAAACTGTTTTCCTTCGAGAGCTTCTATGGATGTAACGAGGTCTACGCAGAAGTCCCAGTTGTTTGATGGTGTAAATAGAAGGAGGAATGGAGCAGTTGTTAAGTTCAAACAACTGCGAAGCGGAGTAAGTCAACATCCACGAGCCGGAGGAGGCTAGCACAGAGCTAGCCGCTAGCAGCAGGCCCACGGCTCCGAGAAAGATATACAAGAAGCAAAGAGATGTAACTCGAACGAGCATTACCTTGAAGGAGTACAGGAGAGAGTCCAGAACAGTCCAGAGGACACAGGAAGTTGAGAGAGGCAGCAGGTAAGCGAACAATAAGTGCAGCTACGTGATACTCGAAGCTAAATTTGTGTTGAAGCTAGCGGGAGCTAGCAGCCCCTACTATTATTAAAATTACGGTTAGACTAGTAAAGTTTTCTATCTAATGACTCCAGCAAACAAGTCAAATCTTGGCTTCGCCACGATCTCCCATCCTGAGCAAGCACAATGGCATCAGTGGAAAGGAAAAACTCCCTTTTAGAAGGAAGAAACCTCTAGCAGACCCAGGCTCAGGACAAGCGGTCATCTGCTTTGACCGGCAACTTATAATGTTTGCAGATCCACAACGCAGTCAGAAAAGACAGTTGCTCTAAAACTAACTAACTAAAACACAAAACTTAATCACAGAAAGGTAGAAATGTCCGTGTCCGATTCACACAGGTGCTGTACACAGGCTTGCGCCTGCCGCACTCTGCGTTCAAGAAAGGTAGAAAAGTTCAAAGAAAGGTAGAAATGTCCGTGTCCGATTCACACAGGTGCTGTACACAGGCTTACGCCTGTCGCACTCTGCAGTCGAGAAAGGTAGAAATGGTAAGGTAGAAATGTAGAAATGAAAGGTAGAAATGTCCAACAAGGCTCGGTGAAAAAAACAGCAGAAAGTAATAAATAAGGCTTCAAAAAGCAAAAAGTACGAGGAGCAGCGGCAGCCAAGGTGTGCCCGCGTCCACTTCCTCCACAGGTGCTCAGTCACTGACAGGTGCTCAGTCACTGACAGGTGCTCAGTCACTGACAGGTGCTCAGTCACTGACAGGTGCTCAGTCACTGACAGGTGCTAGTCCAATGATTTACTGCATTTTGATGTTAACAGCTGCTGCTCAAAGAGAAGTGTTCATGTTTCATGGTTGACATGTTTTTGCTGCTGCTGGATGGATGGATGCATGGGAGTTCCTTATGATTTACTGCATGTTGATGTTAAAGGGGACCACATATTCAAAATTCACTTTTTAATGTTTTTTTTACTCAACTTTGGGTATTTACTCCATAAAAAAACAGTCCTAAGGCCAAAAAAATGCACCCAGTGGTTTATTTACTCTAAGTAGATTTATTTAACTGTGATAAGATAGGTTTCGTTTTGAAATCATCGCGCCTGTTACGTCACAGGCGCGAGGACAACCCACCTCGAACCTGAGTCCAGCCCCCTCACCTAGCAACCCCTGGTGCGGCTCAACCCACTCCAGTATAAAAGAGTTGACGGTTGTTTTTCCTGATTTCATGGCTAAAAATGTCACAGAGTCTAGCCAGCTAACTCTCTGACCCTCGTGGCGCAGATAATGGATTTAAAATTGATAGTTTTCAGATGGGAACAGATGCGCATGTTTCTGTGTGTGTGTGTGTGTGTTGGTTTATGTGTCATTAGCAGGACAGACTACTTAACGCAACCAAACCCGTGTGTGCGCGTGTGTGTGTGTCCTCACATACAGGTTCAGCCTGAGCCAAGATCACTTGGAGCTCCTATTTAATTCCATCAGAGCGTCAGGTAGTGTTGATAAAAAGAAAGCCCGCTGTGAGTGTGTGTGTGTATGTGTGTGTGTGCCGGCCCGCACGTGCTCCTCGGAGGGACGCAGATAAAAAAGCCCCCGCTGTGCTGCTGTGCTTGTGTGTGTGTGTGCTTTGCTCCCCTACAGCTGCGCCACAGGCAGAAGGAGGGAGAGTCAGAGGGAGGGAGAGTCAGAGGGAGGGAGAGTCAGAAGGAGGCAAAAGAAACGTGCAGTAACTTCCTCGTCTGCCTTTGGAGGGCGGAGTTAATGTGAGCAGATCTTTGAAGGGCGTGCCACAAGACCTCCTCATCATAAACCGGTCGTTCAAAACGAAAGTTAAAAATGGCAGAATTAAAAAGGGTATAATTGATTATCTAAGAATTATTTTGTGTATTAAATTGAATGAACACTGTTTTTTAACCCCAAAGAAATACCATAAAAATTTTAAAAAGCAATCTGTGGTCCCCTTTAACAGCTGCTGCTCAAAGAGAAGTGTTCATGTTTCATGGTTGACATGTTGTTGCTGCTGCTGGATGGATGGATGGGAGTTCCTTATGATTTACTGCATTTTGATGTTAACAGCTGCTGCTCAAAGAGAAGTGTTCATGTTTCATGGTTGACATGTTTTTGCTGCTGCTGGATGGATGGATGGATGGATGGATGGATGCATGGGAGTTCCTTATGATTTACTGCATGTTGATGTTAACAGCTGCTGCTCAAAGAGAAGTGTTCATGTTTCATGGTTGACATGTTATTGCTGCTGGATGGATGGATGGATGGATGCATGGGAGTTCCTTATGGTTTACTGCATTTTGATGTTAACAGCTGCTGCTCAAAGAGAAGTGTTCATGTTTCATGGTTGAACTCATTTGCAGATTATGGCTGAGAACTGTTCAGGAAGAGATTTGTATTTTGTATGCTTTGTCTGTGCTGAAAAAAAATATTACAGTACTTTACCTGTACAGTACATGCTGTACTGGTTTTGTGTGTTTATGGATGAATGTGTGGTATAATGTGTTATCTAAGTGTTTGTAAATAAAGTTCTGTGCATGTTTATGGCACAGGATGTCCGCTTGTTCATTCTCATGCCGTTAAATGTGTGTGCGGCGCTCGGTTAGCGGTATAGCCTCGACCTACGTCAGAAATGCGGACCTACGACAGGCACGTGTTTTTGGTCCGCGAGATACGACAGAATCGACCTAAGTCACACCCGTAGGTCCGGATCCCTGACGTAACTCGAGGGTTCCCTGTATATAAATCCCGGCGGTACTTAGCTCCATAGATAGGTTTGGTGCACTTTCAGGTTATAAGATTAATTTGGGTAAGTCTGTTGCTTCTCCTTTCAATATTCCTCAAGATATGGTGCTTCAGTCTACCTTTCATATGTCTGAAAAAGGGTTCAAATACTTAGGCATCTTTATCACTCCTGACCTGAAAGACTTATTCTCATCAAACTACTCCCCCCTAGTTCTGAACATTAAGAATGATCTATCGAAATGGTCTACTTTACCTATATCACTTCTAGCAGTGCTGGGCAGCGCTAATCCAAAAATTAGTTCCGCTATTTCTGAAGCACTAATTAATTTATTTAGGTCCGCAATTTCAAAAGCACTAATCTCTTATGAAAATTAGGGGAAGCTAAATTCTAAACTGCTAATTCTAAAATAAAACACTGTAGTGGACCTACCCAGGGTCAAATTAAGGTTTTTGAACTGTCCAGTGATGACCTTTACTGACCTCTCAGTAAAGCAAGACATTTACTACAAAATTATTCATTTAGCTATAATCTGATAACATAGTCACCAATAAGAGACTATTTCTATCTTTGATTTTAGGCTGATGTGATCAAAAGAATAACTTTTGTCATTTTCATGATGTGTGCTTTTAAGCTGTGTTATTCTGTGAGAGTTAAACTGTGTTTCACTGCTGTGTCAAAGGTGCAATCTCGGGTCACAGAGACTTCTTTTAATTTTGTTAATTCAAATGTTATCAAATGAATAATTTTATTTGTAAGAGCATCAGTACATTTTAATGTCAGATAAATCAAATACTCTGCTTAATTCAAAATGTTGTACATGGAGGATTTCTCCTCTCCTCTCGAACTTGCATGTGAAGATAAAAGGAACACTTTATCTCATTCATTTTAGCTTGAGCTCAGGACAATCTAGACACCCAAAGACTTTTGTTTTTGTCCTATTTAATAATCAAGCTATTATCATTAATAGGTCCCATATGTGATGCTTAATGACGTTGTTTTAATCAAACCAACAGTATTTTGTTAAAGTGTTAAAGCAAAGGAATCAGTTTTATGATAAAATGCTGACATCTGAAACTAACACTTTATCTTTCTGACAAACTAATCTTTTGACCCCCTTTCAACATGTTGATGTCATCCTCACATCAACTTATGATGCCATTCGGCCAATCAGAAAGAACACATTTTCTGGGTCACGTCTCAGTTAAAACCTTCACATCTTACTTTCTCTTAGGAAGTCTGCTGGAGTAAGCCTCAAACTATGGTCTTCTCCAAAGAACTGATGATCGTCTAGTCACACGCTAAGGACACGTCATTCAGTTAAAAGATTTATAACATGCCTGTTATAAATCTATTTCAAGCCGTGAAAAGCTCTCTTTTATTGACATTCCTTTAAGGAACGTCTTATCTTGGAAACACCACCAGGAGCTGCCGTTACTTTCGGTTCGAGTCAAGGCGCACGTCTGGAGACGCTGAGAATGGTAAACGAACTGACCAAACTGGACCGAGGGAGACTGACCATCTTCACGAGGTAACAAGTCGTCAAATGCTTTGCCAAGGGTACCAACGTGTAGCTTTAATCGGCCGGAGAACTGCCATGTTTCTGGTTAAAACACATCAAGATAACTCCCTGACTCTTAACTTTTCTTCCTCCATAAATTTCTCCTCCTAAATCTTTCCCTCTCTATCTAAGCTGGAAACTATTTTAAGCTGAAATGCCCACAGACTAAATATGTTAACATCCAATATTTATGTCTGTTGTGTTGAATTTAAGTGTGCTGACGTTTTAATTTGAAAGAAAGTGAAATCATGTCAATCAAGTGTAATGGTGTTAATTTAGTTGATTCATTTTAAATAAATGATAGTGTCTCTTTGACATATCAAACTAAGTCAATGTCCATTGTCACTTAATGGCTCTGTTTATTTATCCATCATAAAGATCACAGAAATATTGGGTAAACTGAAAAAGAACAGAATCCGTGAATTTACTATTCAATCTGAATAAGTAAATTAATTAAGATAAAGAGGTCAGTATTAATATTGACCTCCTCATAATTCTTACATCTGGTGGCCTTCGTACGTGGTTCTGAAAGTTTATTGATTTCTGTGGTTTCTCATGAACTGTAACGTCATGTTTGCATAAGTGGATCCAAGTTTTAAACTCTGAGGATAATGATTTTGGCTGGAAGTGTTCAAAGCAGGCAGATTCTGCATGTTTTTATCATTTGAAGCTGTGAGATTATTATTGTTTCAACTCTGTTAGACGCTGTTGGAAGCATTCAGGTGAAGTTTTGTCAGCCGTGGTCTGTGGTGGTTCTGGTCCTGGTTCGGTCCAGTTCACGCAGACTCCTGTACAAAGCTTTGTTTGACCGCCGAGTCAGAAGCCTGAAAGCTAATTTAACATCTACAAGATTGCTGTTGTGGCATTTTACATGTTAGAGCAGGTCATAGAAGCATATTACTGTAGAACGTAGTCGGATAGTGGTTCTGTTCAGACCCGAGTTTCTGATCCACGACGAAGTGGACCAGAACCGACGTTGACGCGCTCCGAGAGAGTCCGTGTTTGTTCAACAGCTGCAGTGCTGTGTTACTGAGCGTAACTAAGTTGGCCTGTCTAGGTGTGTTCGCCGCATGTTTCAGAATTTTGGAAAGTTAATTTGTAGCGTCTGAGTTGTTTTAAGAGTCTATAAAGTTGTGGTCTGTTGTGCGAGCTAACGTTAGAGCTACGTGTCCAAGTACACGTTTGTTTATGAGCTGTGATTGGATGAAACGAGAGCTGGGAGCTGTCAATCACTCGTAGCGAACGCTGATTCGCTGTAGTGGGAACGCACGCCGTTGCGACCAACCCACTTTGTCGTCATTTCCGGTACTTCATTGGTCGAAGGTTAGAAAACTACATTTACCATGGTTGCTTGGGAAAAGGACTACAAGCACTGTGATTGATTGGTTGACGTCACGTATCTGTGTAGCGAGCTCCGCCTCGCTCAGCACAGCAGAGCTGGTGACGCGCTGCGTCGACCCGCCTATTTGTGTCGTCATTTCCTGGTGCACTTTGAGTGACGAACAGTCACGTTCACAAAAAACATCATAAAAAGTCAGCATTTTATGGTGAGTTACCAGCTTTTAATTTTGTTCTGTACACAAACAATAGCTCCTGTTTATTTTAAATAAAATATTTAGAATAACAGAGGTACGGACAAACATTTTTGCTTATTTTAAATACAAAGAATTTAAAATAACAAACAAAAGTACAGTTTTCACTCCAGATAACTAAAAAATTTTTCCTTTCTCTTCCTTTCTCTGACACATCATCTTCCACAGTTGTCCTGTGCACATTTAAACTTTCCTGTTTATTTCAAATAGTGAAAAGTTTAGAATAACGAATACAGAACATCTTTTATTTTGATTTTCACTGAAAATCCAGATAAAAGATGGCAGGCACAGAGGGTGAGACCCCTGACACCTCTGATACAGGGCAGCCTGTGCCACCTCAAGGCCACGACCCGACCAAAGCAGATTGGATCGAATGTGCCTTATTTTCACTCACAGGGCCCATCACAAACTACCATGAAGAGACACAGTTGATGGAGGAAGCAGATGTGGACAGTGCATTAAAAACTGTAACAGCTGGAACCACAACGGCTGAAAAGAAAGCAGACAGAGATAAACGTTTGGCTAAATTAAGCCTTCTGTTAAAGGCCAAGCTAGACTTTGAAACTGCTGTACGCCGGGCTGTCTCTACATCATGTTTAACAGCACAAATGGAGGTTGCCACTTTACAGCAGGAGGTAAAGAGTTTAACACAGTCGAGTATTGGCAGCGCTGAACAAACGCGTAGTCTCTACGAAGAATGCAAAGTGTTAAAAAGGGATTTTGACCAATCACAAGTTGATTTGGAAAAATGTGTGGTGGAGAAGGATAAGTATTACCATCAATACAAGTCGATTCAGGCGGATTGTGGGGAGGCACGAGACGCGCTGGAAAAATGCACGGACACCCTGGAATCATTATCACTACGGTACACAAGGCTGCAAGAAGATTATAGAAAATCACAAGAACAGCACATGATGTTACAACGTGAAAATGATGGGTTAAAAGTCCAACTGAATAGTTGTAAAATAGAGCGTGCATCAGCAATGAACAAACTCTTTGAAGAAGAGAGAAAATGTTTGGGTCTCATGAGTAAACACCTTGAGAACTCACCGCCTCCGCTGCCCCCTCCCATACCTGATGACCTACTCCCTCCTCCACCGCCCCCGCCCATGCCAGATGCACTACTCCCTCCAACATCACCGCGCCGTCCCTTAGGGCCTCTAAAACCGACAATCCCACCGGATGAGCCGGTGGGTGGATCTGATAATAACCCACAAATACCTCTATCAATGGCTGAACTACGGAATATGGCGAAAAGCATTCAAACCTTCGCCCCTGGCCCAATGGGCTCACACGAAACCAAGATCTATCTCGAAGACCTTGATTTCCAGCTTCAACGCTTCCCAGAAGCTACAGATGATGATAGAATCTGTCTGTTAAGGTTAACATCGGACAGGACGGTGCATGCTTTTATGAAGCGTCAACGAGAAGCAGTGATGAAAGACTACAGTCTTCTCTGTGCTGCGCTGATAAGGGAGTTTTCTCCTTGCACGGGGCCCGATGGCATCATAACAGCAGCTAACATCAAGCAAGGTAGGAATGAACACCCAAGGTCATATTATGACCGAATATTCCGTGCCTATTTCGGGGACAGATGCGAACCTGAAATGGAGGAGGAGGTAGGGTTTAAGTATATTTTCAGCCAAAACCTCTGCCCTGACATAAGAGAGAAAGTACATGTCAGCGCAAACTATAAACGGAGGTCCATCGAAGACATAAGAGAGTGCGCGATAGATGTTTTTACAGGTCGCACACCAAACAAAACACCCTTTGAAGTGTGTCCTGGTGAAAAGGTCAAATACCAAACGCTAGACCTTGAAGGAGCAAGAGCGCCAGCTCACTCTTTTAAGGAAGCCGAGAATAAGCAAAATTTCCAACCTGACAGACCGCAAAATGAAGGTGTCCGCTGGAACAAAGACCAAAAGGGGTCCAGAGACCCCAAGTGGTACAGGCCGCATCAAGAGGAAGAGCCCCATCAAAAAAGGAAGGCTTTCCAAAAGAAAAAGAAATATGGGTCCCAAGGAGACTCATATGAAAGAGGGTGGTCCCAGAGAGGACCCCCGAGCAATGCGCCAGCTCCTGCACCTCAAACTGAACAGTCTGGGGCGAGGAAAAACCCACAGAAGTTCCAGAAAAAAGGCCCTAAACCTCTGTCCTCAGAAGAGATGGAGAACATACGTCGGTTGTTAGAAAGTTTGAAAAAAACAAACAAGGAAAACAAACCTGGTGTGATGTGTAGCACTATCATTGATAGTGACTCAGAACACACTAATAACAGCAATGCCACGATTGCTGACAGTCGCCAAGATACTGATGGTCAGGATGCTGACAATCAGGGTATAGACAGTCAACAAGACGTTGACTGTGACCATGACATCATTGTTACAGAGTCCGAGTGCCCCTCATCGGAAAAAGGGGGGGTAAGCTCACTCACCAAAGACAATGACTCGTCACAGCCCGATCACTCAGACCCATGTGTGACTGCACTACCAGTACAGGTGAATGAAATTCACACAGACAATGGTAGACGTAACACACGTCGGAAAAAACCTGATAGGTTCCTGTGTAACATTATCAGGAAGGGGCCCGCTAAGAAGGCTTACCTGTCAATCACTTTAGAAGGGGTCCTCACAGAAGAGGCCCTCCTGGATGGTGGGGCTGACATAACCATTATGTCTCCCACACTGTTGAAGGAGCTAAGGATAGCCGCTAGCGGGGTTGACAGGGAAATACCCCTCAAAGAATGTGCTGTAGTACTGCAGGGACTCTCAGAGACGAGTACAACCCTTACAGCTATAGCCATGGTTCATATGCAGATTGGTGAAATGACGCTATACCACCCGGTACACGTGTCCACCGTTGACTCATTCCCATTTTTGGTACTACAGGGACTCTCAGAGACGAGTACAACCCTTACAGCTATAGCCATGGTTCATATGCAGATTGGTGAAATGACGCTATACCACCCGGTACACGTGTCCACCGTTGACTCATTCCCATTTTTGGTTGGCCAAGACTTTATAAACCGCTTTGACGCGATTATAGATTATGGCGATCAAACAATGTGGACCAGAGTGAGCCAACCACTGCCGATCGATATGCCTACACATGGTGACACTGACTGTTTTACAGCAGGTACCGCGGAAGGCACAAAGGGGTCCTCCAACGAGAGCACAATCCCGGTAAGTGAACCTTCAGCAACAGGTGAGGCAGAAAAGGCCCAACAAGAGAGCCTCCTCTGCGAGCTGAAACAGTCAGCACTCACTGAACACTACCTACCGCAGGTAGTCAAAGGTGTTGAGATCCAAGGATCCCACACCGATGATGCTGTTTTGTCTCCTTGGACGGAGAAATCAGCGATCAGCCAAGCTTTCTATGGAACCTTGGTTAAAAAACAGTTGGGTCTAGAAATGAACAAAAAGGCTTTCCGCTTTTCGTTGGACCCCAACGATAAACAGGTAATGACCGCAAAAGGGATCATTGACCTGAAACTGATCTGGAACCAACGAGAACTGGATCACCCGTTCCTCGTGGTCCCGAACTTACCACATGCAACCTACATAGGCTCCGACATTTTGGTAAGGTTAGGTGTCCGAGTGGACATCAACAACAATGTACTGTGGTCACTAGACACAGCCACAAAGGACTCTCCTGTGCTAACAACAGAGAACCTTAAGGCTGGACAGACCATTCCAGAGGTCTGTCAGATTGCTAACAGCCATAACACTGCGGTACCACCTCAGGTTATGAACAAGCCGGTGATGTGTCACATCATGAAAGGACAAGCTATTAGCACAAAACAGGCATACTTTCAACCATCTCCTATGTTTTTCAACTTAGGACTGTCCATGGAGGCCACATGCCAAGTGACCCTCGACTGCAGAACCACGACTGTTGCTGTGTGCAACACAAGCACAGAAGAGGTACTGATCCCAAAAAACACACAGCTAGGATGGTTGATCTCCACTGATTTTCATGATTTTGAGCTAAGCATTCCATTTCTGGGAGGACTCCCAGAGAACTTGATCCCATATCAACACACGGGGCAAGTCTTGTTCACGAAACCAACACAGGCCATAGCTCTTTTCTCCCCCACTGAGTCCGACCAGGACACTGTCCGCAGGTTCGGTTTCAACACAACAGAGAGCATCATACAAGACCAATCAAACTCTTTGTCACGGTACGGTGTGGTGTAGGAGGAATGAGCCCAGTGGTGCAGACAGGCAGACTCTCAGAGAAACGAGTAATAAAACAAAACACTTTAATAAAACAAAATCAAACACTGACGTGGCAGTAAATAACAAAACCTAAGACTGACGCTCAAACTGTGGCTGTAATACAAGTGATACAAGGACTGAACGAGAAGTACTCACAAAACCCAGGAGCTGTACTGAAGCAGAGACACAACACACCAGGTAACAAGGACAAATGACCCGACAATGACACATACAACAATGCTGACTAAGATATGCCTCATAATTAACTATAAACACAAACACCTGAGACGCAGACCTGAGAGACAACGTGTAAGGAGGGAGACAAACCAACTGAGGGAGCCAATTTTTACTAGGGATGCACCGATCCACATTTCTCACTTTCGATCCGATACTGATACTTTATAACTGAGTATCGCCCGATACCGATACTTTTCCGATCTGATACTGTTCAGGTATGTGACTCTGTATAATGAAACTTTCGTACCCAAACTACCTGTATTCATTTTAACATTGTGTGAGATAAACCCAATGAAGACGCTCATAAGTCTTACAATAGGGAACCCACTGACTTTAACAGCAAACAGGACAGGAGGCAAGTATACCACACACATGTCCTCCTTACTCATGGTGCAGCTGAAAAAACTAAAAAAGTCCTAAGCATGATGGGAAAGACAACACAGCCACTCTCCTTAACCACTAAGAGAGTGGATTTTGTTGTCTTTCCCATAATGCTTAGCGTTTTTTTAGTTTTTTCAGCTTTAGCTGGACAAACTATTGGTTATAACTATTGGTTATAATGGGTAAGACAACAAAACCCACTCTCTTAGTGGTTAAGGGGAGTGGCTGTGTTGTCTTTCCCATCATGCTTAGCGCTTTTTTAGTTTTTTTTCAGCTGCACCATGAGTAAGGAGGACATGTGTGTGGTATACTTGCCTCCTGTCCTGTGTGCTGTTAAAGTCAGTGGGTTCCCTATTGTAAGGCTTAAGAGTATCTTCATTAGGTTTAACTCATACCATGTTAAAAAGGGCAGTCACAGAATGTGATTGAACACAAGTGCTCTTTGAAGCTGGTATCGGAAAAATATCGGCAGGTTGGATCCGATATCCGACACTTAAATAATGCTGATACCAATACCGATACTGGATCGGATCTGTCCCATCCCTAATCCTTACAGTACCCTTCCCCTCAAAGACGCCCCCCGACGTCCCCAAAGAACACCCCCCAAAAACCAGGGCGGGCGGAGGGAAGAACTACAGGGACGGCGGGCACGAGAAAACACAAGGACAGGGAACAAAACACAAGGACAACAAACCAAAAACCGACAGGAACAGGGCCTGGGACAAACGCTAAACACAAAGGCTAAACTAGAAAAAACTGTGAGAGCTAAATGCAAAAAACTAGAACCAGGAAACACTACGGGAACTAAACATAGACTAAACCTAGAAGCCTAACAAGCGACCAAACATCGTGGCCAGGACGTCGACATCAGGCATGGACCCATCAGGTGGGCGACCGGGAGACCGTCCATGTCGCATGTTCTCGTCTGGCGGACGACCGGGAGACCGTCCTTCGCGCAGGGTCACATCAGTCGGGTGACCGGGAGGACATCTATTGTGCAGGACGTCTGTCACAGTCAAGAACCCATCAGGCAGAAAACCGGGCGGCCGTCCATCAAAGGCAGGAACTGTGTCATCATGAGCCTCGTTGGACGTTGAGACGTAATGCGGCGTAGCGGCGTCAAGCGATGAGACAACGAGGAGTCGGGCGTTGAGACGTCAGACGAGACGTCAGACGAGACGTCAGACGAGGAGTCAGGCGTTGAGACGTCAGACTAGACGTCAGACGAGATGTCAGACGAGGAGTCGGGCATTGAGACGTCAGACGAGGAGTCAGGCGTTGAGACGTCAGACAACGAGACATCGTCGGGCGGTGAAATGTCATCGGGCGGTGAAACGTCATTGGGCGTTGAGACGTCATACGATGAGACGTCGTCGGGCGAGACATCAGGCGAGTCAGGCGTTGAGACATCATTGGGCCTTGAGATGTCATTGGGCATCAAGACGTCATCGGGCGTCGATACGTCATCGAGCGCCGAGACGTCATCGGGCGTCGAGACGTCATCGGGCATTGAGTCGGGTAAGACGTCATTGGGCGTTGATTCTGGCGAGACGTCATTGGGCGTTGAGTCGGGCGAGATGTCATCGGGCATTGAGTCGGGCAAGACGTCATTAGTATGGAGACCCTCCATTGACGTGGAGGCGTCGCCGGCGTGGAGACCCTCAATCGATGTGGAGGCATCGGCGGTGAGGAGACCTTTCATCGATGTGGAGGCGTCGGCGGTATGGAGACCCTCCATCGACGTGGAGGCGTCGGCGGTGTGGAGACCCTCCATCGACGTGGAGGCAACACCCTCTGGTGCTGCAGGCAGGGCAGCACCCTCTGGTGCCGTAGGCAGGGCAGCACCCTCTGGAGTCGGAGGCTGGGCAGCGCCCTTTGGAGTCAGAGGCAGGGCAGCGCCCTCTGGAGTCGAAGGCAGGGCAGTGTAAGAGATAAACACTTAAAATGTCATCAATATGTAAGGGATATAATACTTGTCAGTTTGCTGACCAGTACAATACACTGTATTCCTAAAGAAGTTGGAGCAGATTTGATCTGACCCAAATTCATTTGCGAGTTCTCCCTTTTTCAGGATTAAATTGCAACTGTGACTAGACAAAATGTAATTTCACGAGAGACTTCAACTTATGTTGATCCACCAAAGATGAACCTTTTATTGAGACAATCATAAAAGTACATTACACATTTGTATCGAGATTAGCTCTGATTTAATAACTATTGAATTCAAATTGAAAACAAACAGACAAGTTATGTTTAACTCCCTGTTGGCACATTTACTTAAAAGTTTAATGGTTTAAGAAAATAAGAATAAGGAGGAAGGATTAGAATGAAAGCTAAGTTTAACAGAAGTTAATTATTTTGAAATGCGACAGGGTGACACTTTTCCCAACCAAGTCCGGCTGGACTCCTCGCACGTTCAGCATACAATCTACGACTCTTTACCTGGTGACGACACGTCTCTTGGAGATAAGAGCTGAGAAGTTGTGGACCTTAACGGACTGTGTTGTCCAGTAGACGTCCAGTTGAAACTTCTCACGCGTGTATGGCTGATTCAACGATACGAGCAAGAGCGCCTTTCCCGGCAGGAACAAAGCCAACGTCCTGGCTGGTTTCAAAATAAAACTTTCAGAAAAACAAATTCTTTCAAACAGAAATGAGTGAGTTACAGCGATGCTCTGCTGTAACTCTGGCGGAGAAACGTAGGTCTAATTGACAAAATGACCACAACGTTCAACCATTTTCCAGAGGAGAACCGAGTTGTTCAGATCAGTTCTCTCTTTCACACTCACGAGTTTACAGGAAGTGTCCTTTAAGAAGGGTGTGACTTAGTCAAATACTTCCTGCTCATTGGTTGTTTTAGAAAGTAAAGGAGGGATTTTTCAGTTCCCATAGTGGAAGATCTCTGAAGGACACTTACATATTGTTTAGGCCAGTGGCCAGATGGAGCTTGTTCGTACAGAGAATATTATGGCTAACTTACAGACAAAGCAGAGAAGGAAGTTAACAAGTTACCCTGACTTGTACCTTAGATTTAAAGCACACTTGTACTGCATACTAAACCAGCAGAAGGGTCAAACTCATGCAAGTAACAGATCATCATTAAATGACAAAAATATACAGTACTGTTGACCAATTCTGAATTAACACAAATTAAAAGGAAGTCTTTCTGATTGATTTGTGTTTCTTAATTCAAGATAATTGTAACAAAATAGTGTCCACTTGTCTCCTTCAGAGCTCAAGAAAAGCATATCACTCAGAGTTTCAGAGAGATGTAAAGAGGTTTAAATCCTGTAATGGACATGAGAGTGCTGTATTACTACAGCAGCGCCCTCTGGAGTCTGAGGCAGGGTAGCGCCCTCTAGAGTCTGAGGTAGGGCAGCACCCTCTGGAGTCAGAGGCAGGGCAGCACCCTCTGCAGAAGCTGGAAGTACAACGCCTTCTGTAGAAGCTGGAGGCACAGCGCCTTCTGTAGGCGTTGGAGGAACAGCGCCCTCTGTAGTCGATAGGAGAGCAGCATACTCTAAAACAAACAACTCGTTTTTCAAAGCTCTAGCTAGAGTCAATATGTGAGTGAGACCAGGGTTTGGTATCAAACAAGGACTGTTAGTAATTATGTTCTCAATAATAGAATAGGTCTTATATTTATACTGACGGTCCGGGTTATTGACAGCAGCATTAAACAGTCTGTTTATCTGCTGTAGAATGAGAGTGGCCTCAGATCTCTGTTCCATAACGACCCCTGTGGACGAGGAGAGATCTATCCACTCCTCAGTAAAGCGGGAGCTCGAACACTCTTCATGTTTGCGTCCTGCAGGCTCTTCCTACGCGAGTCCTACAGGTGTAGCGACCCCTGTGATCGAGCTGTGATCTGACCGCTCCTCATCAGAGCGGGAGCTTGAACACCTTTCCTTCAGTTAAGCTGTCTTGTGAGGAAGCTTCCTCTCGGCTGCGTGTCATGCAGGATCCTCTTCTGTGTCTCCTACAGACGTGTTGTGGGGGATCCCATACCCCCCCTTAAAGCACGTCTCCCCTAAGACATCACAGAGCATGGGTGTATATACCCCTCCCCCTTTGAAATCCTCCCTGGCTTTTCTGACAGCGTGGGAGAAACAAGAGAAGGGACGGGTTGGAACCCGGTAATGTTCGTCTTCGGCGGTCGCTGCCTCCTCTGGCGGCGCTACGTTTCCAGAGCTGGATCGGACCAGAACTCCTCTGGCTCTGAATCGTCCTCAGACGCACACCGCAGCAAAATGGCACGCGAAGGAGTACAGGAAGTAAACGGGTCGGAGCGGCCGTCTCCGCGTCTCTTCCTCGCTCGCTCCGCGACCAGAAGCGGAGATGGGAACACTTCCAGCCCGGGTCTGTGCGGCTCCAAACGGTTCCGTACGAAACCCGCCAACTCGGATGACTGCAGCTTCCCTCTGAGCTGACGTAGTCATCTTCTGCCTCTGAGTTAAGTCTGAATTACCTGTCTGCTGGGCTCATGAATGGTCGGGTCATTTCTGTCATGGTACGGTGTGGTGTAGGAGGGATGAGCCCAGTGGTGCAGACAGGCACACTCTCAGAGGCACAAGTAGTAAAACAAAACACTTTAATAAAACAAAATCAAACACTGACATGGCAGTAAATAACAAAACCTAAGACTGACGCTCAAACTGTGGCTGTAATACAAGTGATACAAGGACTAAACGAGAAGTACAGGTGACCCCCGACCTACGACCCCATCGACCTGCGAACCACGGGACTTACGAACATATCATATTTAATAAAAATATGAATTTAAAAAAAAAAAAAAAAAAAATTTTTTTTTTTTTTTTTTTTTTGTGTTTAAATGTTCTTAATTTCATGTGTACATCACTTTGTTGCAGCTCTGGTTGTTTTAAAGGCTTTATAAATAATAATTATGATAAAAAAGATCATTTCTGATCATTTTTGAGCAATTTTTGAGCAATTTTGGGAAACAGGAAGTAGGTCTTCAGTTTACACGGTCACAAATTAATGTAGAACACCGGACGCTATTTAAGGTTCAGTCACTGGGGTCTCCGGTCACAAATTAATGTAGAACACCGGCGGACGCCATCTTAGGTTAGCTGCCGAGAGCTGGACGAAGACTGGTGACCAGGATGGCTTCATATGGATTAATTACTAGCTGGAAACGTCTCTGTGAACTTTGTGGATGTCTCAAGCAGCAGCGGATTTATCGCCGATCGTGCCAGGCCGCCGTGCGAACACCTCCGGCCGGCCTGGCTACACCTCCGGCCTGGCTAGCTCCAGAGCTAACACTGGAGCTAACACTGGAGCTAACACGGGAGCCGGCCTTTTGAACACTGGTGACCAGGATCGCATCATGTGGATTAATTACTAGCTGGAATAGCTCTGTGGACGTCTCAGGCTGGAGCAGCGGCTGGAGCAGCAGAAGCTGCAGATTGATCGCGCCGCCGCTCCAACACTAGCTCATGGCTTGGCTAGCAGAAGCTAGCCAGCTAGCTAACACAGGCCTGGAGCAGCTGCGGTGGCTTGCCGGCCCCCGCGCTGCTCGGCCCGACAACAATCAACGCATGGCAACCTAAGATGTCGGCTTTGACCATCTCAAAGTAAGAAAATATATTTTTATTTATTCTGTAAATGTGAATAGCAATGTTTAACATTACAGTACACTACTTTACATGCTTAAATGTGTGCGCGCGCTCCGTTAGCATGATAAATAAAGGTTGAATGAATGAATGAATGAATAATTTTTTTTTTTAATATAATTTTCACCCCCTACCTACGAACGGATCAAGCTGCGAACGGTTCTTAGGTCCCAAACTCGTACGTAGGTCGGGGGTCACCTGTACTCACAAAACCCAGTAGCTGTACTGAAGCAGAGACACGACACACCAGGGAACAAGGACGAATGACCCGACAATGACACACACAACAACGCTGACTAATATATGCCTCATAATTAACTATAAACACAAACACCTGAGACACAGACCTGAGAGACAACATGTAAAGAGGGAGACAGACCAACCGACGGAGCCATCCTTACACTCTTATTGAGTAACCTGCAACCAAGAAAAGATGTTGGTTATCTAACTTGAGTTAATACAGATTCTGAAACTGGCCCTTGAGTTGGAAATATTTTAATTCTGGCCCCATTTTACAAGTGGGTTTTACACCCCTGCTTTAGCCTAAATTATTGATACCACAAATGGCATAATTATTAAATACTCTATATGTAAATTTGTAAAGTGTAATTAAAGGGACAAAAGCAGTTTCTTTTTAAGCATTCAAGCAATTTTACATATCATATTTTGGTGTTAATTTTATACCATACAAGACCATACCATACCATACCATACCATACCATACCATACCAGACCAGACCACTTTATTTATGAAGTACTTAAACAGCAACAAGTTCAACCAAAGTGCTGTACAGCAGAAACAAAACAAGCCAAGAACACATCATGAAATGCATAGATCCAAATAGATAAAGATAAGAACTAAATGACTTAACATTATTGTTGGTTCTAGAATTGCGCCGCTTGGGGTGGCTGCATGTTGGAGCAGCTCTGTTACTTTCATTCTGAGCTATTGCTTTTGAAAACTTTAATTCCTGCTTTTTCTGGACGTAAATAGCTTTTTTTCGGATTAATATTTATTCTGGTAAATATGTGCAGCTGGAAGGATTTTTACTGAAACCTTTTTACTTTTGGGCATTTGTTATGATGTGTAACCATGGCAGCAAGATATATATTTTTTAACAACCAGGAGAAGCTGATTAAAATCTCATAATCTCAAATACCTCAACTACAGCCCCAAATCCCAATTGAGTTGAAAAGAAGGCGCCATGGATTAATTCCTGTCAACCTGGCAGCGGTGCTCAAGAACCTGGCCGCCGAGATCCTGGAGCTGGTGGGAAACTTAGCTTGTGACAACGGGAGGACTGGGATCATCCCCCAGGCACCTTCTGCTGTCTGTTTGTGGCGACGAGGAGCTTGTCGGACTGCTGGGAGCAATGACCATCGCTCAGGGAATACAACTAAGTTAAAATCAGCTGACAGTGTCAAAAGCCAAGGAATAAAAGTATGTTTTCAAACTAGACTTAAAAACATTGAGAAGGAGCCCATTTGCCATGAAGCGGTAACTTCTTCCACAGTTTTGGACCTGCAACAGAGAAAGCTCTGTGACCTCTGAGCTTAAAATGAGTGCCTGGAACCATAAAAAGCATTTGGTCTTCTGACCTAAGAGCGCACTGTGGGACATATGGCTGCAGCAGATCAGCGAGATAAGAGGGGGCAGAACTGTTCAGAGATTTAAAAACATACAGAAGGATTTTAAAATGAATTTGAAGGTGAAACGGGAGACAGTGAAGGGAGGCCAGAACTGGTGTAATGGGCCGATGTGTAAGGCATTATTAATAACATAAAGTAATCAAAGTGAAAATGCAGGTTACATGTGTATTGAATAGTTAAAAATGGTGAATAATAAATCACAAATCACAATGACCCTAATGTCATTTTCTAGTTCTCTGTTGGACCTGGATCCTCTCTCCTCCTCTGGTCCTTCAGCACCATCAGCTGCCCCAACATCTTGGGGAGGTAAGTGAGTCCTCCTCAGATCTGCTCTTCCAGCTGAGGACATACACAGAGTAAAAATAAATGGAACTGACATGAAAACGTAGTCTGATCACTATTTTCACCAGTCTGAATGAATATTTGTAAAACAGAGTTGAATAATCAAGAACAGGTATTCGAGAACTAGAACAAAATGTTTTGGCTCCTAACATTCTAAAACCTCTTGCCACAACAAATGATTCCTGTTCTTTGTTTTCCTGCTTCCATAGATCTTCTTGGCTCAGGTAAGCTTCTCCTCCACCTTCATTTCACCTGTAAGTTCAGGTCTAAAACAATCATTTTAAAGTCTTCTTTAACTAATGTAAAGTGACGTAGCATCAGCAGTAATGTTTGAATTTGAATAAGCTTTAGATTAGAGTAAATTTGTAGAGTAGCAGTGTTGCCTCCCTGTTTGTCTCCTTGAGTTGTTAGTCTGAATACTCTCTCTGTTTTTCTCTACCTTCTCTTTCCCCTTCCTCCACATACTCCATTGTCTGTTTTTGGCTTATGACGGGGGCTATTTTTAAACTTAAAAAAAAATATATATATTATTATTATTTTAATTTCTTGGTTATGAATGGGTGGTATTGGATCTTTTTGCGATTTTAACTTGTTTTCGGTGATCACTTTCAAATGATTTTCAATGGTTTTGGTTTGATTGGAATTTTGTTTTGGCCTTCTCTTTCTCCGTCACATCGGTGACTCCTCTGGTTGTTTTGGTTGCCCCCCCTCCCTTGTGGTTTGTTTTACTTGGTAATTTCAAACCCCACCCCCCCATCGGCAGAAATGGGCGACTCCTTGCTATCTGAACCCTCACTCACCGCAGAGCCCGCCCCTTCCTCTGCAGCAGCAACGCCCACTCCTGCAGCGGCGGAACCCGGAGGTTCTCTAGCTCCTCCCACTAGCACAGCAGCCGCCACTTCCCCTGGTGCCGCCAATACGGATCTGTTGGGAGGTCAGTGGGCTTCCAGAAAATTCTCCACAAAAGGATTCACTCTGGGAAGCTCAGCCTTGAAATTCACCTCACAACATGAGAACACAGATGCTCAAAGAAAGCAAAAGTTGTTCACTCACTGCAGACATAAGCATAAAAAGGAGTTGCATGTCTCACCCATTTTCAGCTATAAACTGACTCAAACTATGAATTCTCAAAGCTTTTATTAATTATGCCTTAAAAATACAATTGTATATTAAAAAAAAGAAATACGATAAAAAAACAGGATCATCTGCGAACTAATATTCCAAACCTTTTCAAATAATCTTACACTCCAAGTGTTCTTTTAAGGTTTCCATTTTTTAAATGTTTTCTTCTACAATATTCTAACAAGAAAAAAAATCCATACAGTACTGCTATGTGGCAAGAATGTCCACTTTAATAACACTAATAACTATTTCAGTACACATATAAAGTTTATTGGTGACAATATCAGGTTAAAGCCAGACAGACCTAGAAAATCCAGTAAAAACGGCTCCATTGTTGTTTGGGTTTCTAGGGCACAATGTGAGAGAGGGCACGCGTAAAACAGGCTGTCACTGTTTTTGAAAAGATCCGTTCCCATATACACCAACAAGGATATTTATTTTAAACTCTGTTCTTTGGAAACCAATATTACAAATCTTTTTTTCCCTCTCACCAAAATCTGCATTTATTGTACGTGTTGACAAGCAGTGTAAACCCAGCAGAAACTGGTAGTGTAGACAGGACCCTAAACCCTCTGAACTATGGGGTGCCGTTTGTAAAGTTGCACAGTCAAAAATTGACATCAATATTTTGGTTTATTTAGATTTTAATAGGAACTTTTTTTTCAAAGTCATATTTTCACCATGTTATTTATACATTTATAAATGTCATAGTTCCCAACTAAATATTTAATTTACACGATAAATATGTACTTTACAAACTAAATACTTAATTTACAAGTCAAATTTTGGTATAAATTTAATATTTAATTTACACATACATTTTTAGTTTACTAACTAAATATTTAATTTCTAAGTTAAATATTTAATTCCTAAACTAAATATTTAATTTGCTAACTAAATATTTAGCTTGGACCTAAATATTTAAAGCTGCAGTCTTTAAGTTTTCTAAAAATATATATTTAACATATTTCTTCACTCTGTCACTATCTGCTGACAGACTGATGTTAGACAAGTAATCTCTGAAAAAAACTATAGTCCCCTTGCTTCTCTAAAAGCATTTCTAAAAACCCACAGTGACCCGCCGTTAACCAGCCAATAAAAACAGAGTTTTTAACCAGCCAATAAAAACAGAGCTTCTCACGCCCCTAACCCACGCCCCCGCCTGTCCCAGCCCCAGCGGCCGCGCACGTTCTCGTTCAAAGGATTGCAAAGCGATGCAGAACTGTTTTGTATGTGACACAAATGTATTAAATTCCCCTTCTTCATCCCTGATCTGGACTTTTCTTTTGTTTTTTTGCCAAAAGTCAAGTGATCGCTTCCTCCTCCGCTGACTCCATGACTGAAATAATGAGGAAATGAATGAATTTGTCACGAGCAAATTAAACTTGGGTTCAACGTGGCTGCGCGAGGCTCTGCAGATTTCCTGGTATTCTGGTGTGCTGGACCAGCACTCCATGTTTTTATTTTATTTTTTAGAACGTTTTATTAACATATAAACACAGAATATTGCAGCGGCTGCGACAGGACATGCAGTGGAGGTTGAGCTAAGGAGGCTGAGCTGAATTTCAGCGAGAGCAAGGGGGAGGGACCAGAATGCTTTCCTTGTTGAAAATTTTTCTAAGTCCTGCGTTCTACAGAAACGTACAGACTGCAGCTTTAACTAGCAAGTTAACTAGTTAAATATTTAGCTAGAAAGTTAAATATTTAGCTAACACGTTAAATATGTAACAGTAAGTTAAATATTTAAGTCCAATGTAGATATTTAGTTAGCAAATTAAATGTTTATTTTGGAAATTACATGTTTAGTTTGTAAAATATATATTTAAGTCTGAGCTAAATATTTAGATGGTAAATATTTAGTTTAGGAATTAAATGTTTAGCTTAGAAATTAAGTATTTCGGTAGTAAACTAAATATTTAGGTGTAAATTAAATATTTAATTTATACCAAAATATTTAGTTTACTAACGAAATATTTAGGTATAAATTAAATATTTAATGTACACCTAAATATTTAGTTTACTACCTAAATATTTAACTTGCAAGTTAAGTATTTAGTTTTGTCAACCAAATATTTATCTTGTAAATTAAATATTTAGTTGGCAAGTATGACATTTATAATTGTGTGAATAACATGGCGAAAATATAAATAAAAAATCCAACAACAGTTTTTTCTCATTGAAATCCAAAGAAACCAAAATATTGATGTTTATTTTTGACTGTGCAACTTTACAAACGGCACCTCATACTGAACATACTAATACTTAGAAATTGTTTATTTTCTTTTTTAATATGTAAATATAAAATTGATGTTATGAGTAACGTTAATGATTAATCCTTGTAAAATGCTGGGAGAAAATCAGCACGGTGCTAACGTAGTTTACAGTAGCTTTCTTCTGTAGGCTCACTAGCAACTTGGCAGCAAGCTGCCAGTCAGCATCCTAGTTTTTATGTTCACATGCAGTGATTTCAAACAGTAGGTAATTATAATTTTAAACATTTTTTAAAGAAAAATCTTTATATTGTAAGTATTCTACCAAATAAATTACTTCAACAGTTTATAAGATGATAATCATGATTTAACATGAGATTAAACTGTGACTTTAAAATTTTGCCATTCACCGATTATATAATACAGTACAGTAT
>JBBPBX010008500.1:52310-62372 GCA_038048925.1 Garcialebias charrua | reverse complement strand
TGCAGAAATTACAGTTTTTGTTCATCACTGAGGATAGTGAAAGTGATACCTACTGTACAACACATACATAATGAGTATGGATTTATGCAGGGATGTACCCATCTGCAGTACTGACAAACAGAAAAACCAACAAAAGCATGTGGTGCATCTCACATCGATTCTCAGGTAAATTATCTGTTATTAGTCCTAAGCAGTCCTTGCGCTTGTGTGAATTAACTTTACTGTAGTTATTTTCTGAAAGTGCTGGTAATGAGCTCTAAGATAAATGGAAATGTATTTTTCTCTCAATAGCTGTGAACTTTTAATGATTGCCATTACCTAAACTATTTAGTAGATTCATGAAAGACCCATTGAAGTCAATTTTCTCTGCACAGAGCTGAGGCTCATTAGTGCGTCAGCTGTGAGTGCACTCCTCAGACTGGCTAACACTTTTTCAGTCACTTTCATTGGTTAGGGATTTTTCCACATGGTTGTTACCGTGAATCAACAAGTAGTGCCAAGATGCTGCAGCCACACAAAGCTCACTCTGTTTAGGACCATCGGCTGTCTGTGGTCATAAATCATGCATCGCTGTGCAGTGGATCATGTTCACACTGTCTTATTATTATGCAGCAGGAAATGTGTTCTTCTCACCATTAAATATAATAGAGAATAAAACTGTTTATTAAACTAAAACATACTGTAGGAATAACATTATTCCCTTGTCGTAGGTGTCACTATTAGTAGTTACTCAGGCAGTTTAAATTTAGAAAGTGAGGTTTGCCTTCAATAAAAACGTGACACAGTTTGGTTTTATGACCTTAGAGCTCCACCTTCATCCAGAACACACACACTAACTCAGGTGTTCAGATCCTGTTGCTCCCTCACCAAATTATTCATCACGCTGCCATGTCTCTCCTTGTTTCTCTCACAGCCGACCTGTTCCATTGAGTTTATTTCCATGAACTCAGACTTTTATACAAAAGAGTGAGAGCAACAGTAACTACCTCATCCCATGAACATGTCACGTCATCACTGTAATCTTTAGGCCTCATAAATATATCATGTTTATGCAGAACTGTTTGGCGGTTTCTGACGTTTAATACACTTCTCTGTGTTTATAATTAATAATTAACACACTCACTGTTTCATAAGCTTTCCTAAAAATTATAAATAAACATTAAATAACTTACATAAAGTTTAGCACAGATTAAAGGAGATCAATTAGTTTTGCAGCATGTCTGACTGTTTTGTAAGCGACACCATGTTACAATGAGATTAATTCATGTTGCAGACCTTTCTTGCTCCAATGAACCACGTCTTCCCAGCTGAGGATGATGTCAACAAATATGTAGACGACAACTGTAAGTTATTTTTATTTAAAATGCAAACATTTTGAGTTATTCTGTTAGATTTTAACTGTATTGTGTGTTTTTCTTTTTGTTTCCAGGCTCTCTTATGTATCTAAATGAAGCCACTCTTCTCAACAATGTCAAAGTGCGATACAACAAGGACCTCATTTATGTAGGTTTTGACAACAGTTAAAATAAAAATCTTAGTGCCAATATACATCCTATACTGTACACAGGGATGCCCTAGTTATATGAGTTAAAGGCACTACTGTCCCCTTAGACCACATAGCAAGAAACGATGCCTGGCCTTGATTCCCTGGAGAAAAAGATCCAGCTGATAAAGAGGGAAGAGCAGCGAGACAAGAGTCAGACTCACAGTTAATTCCCTCAATCCCTCCATTTAGAAAATTACAAACAGCTGGTTAGATTAAAAATACAAGACATGGAAACAAGTTTAGGTGTGTCCCACCAGCCTTCAGTCGTCCTTTTTACTTTTGTTTTTTACCAAAATGTAAATAATTCATTAGCTGTGACCCTAATCCTGCTTCTCTTCATTCTCTTGCAGACTTATGTGGCTAATATCTTGATAGCTGTTAATCCGTACTACGATATACCTAAACTGTACAGCCCTGAGGCCATCAAGTCATACCACGGAAAGTCACTGGGCACTCTGCCACCCCACGTCTACGCTATAGGTGAGAGCAGCTTTTCTGAGCCAAGCTACAATGTGATGGTTACTGTTAGCAAACAGCATTCAAACTTCCTGCTCAGCAAAGGACAGCATTAATGTAATGTGTGCATACAAGTAGCACAGATGGTTAACAAAGCAATTCCTAAAGGTCTTTTATACTAAAAGCTAATGTTTCATTTATTGCATATACGTTGATTTGTGAATATTACCTTTGTTTTCTACGAAAGTAATGTTTTTTTGTTTGTTGTTGTTTTAGCGGATAAAGCCTACAGGGACATGAAGGTTTTAAAGATTAGTCAGTCCATCATAGTCTCTGGTGAATCTGGTGCTGGAAAGACTGAAAACACCAAATTTGTCCTCAGGTATAACATTCTTTACTCTGTATTTCTGTTCTTCCTGATTTAGATAACTTTCCTCATTCAGACATTCTAGATTGATCTGCTCAAAGCACATTTTTACTCAATTTAGTGAAACATAATCAAAGGTCACGTGACATGCAGAAAGTAGACAACTGAAATACAGACATAAAGACTAAGTTTGTACTGTAGGTGGCCTATAAAGTAACAAAAGTATCTTTGTAGGAGGTTAAAGTTTAACATCACAATACTACTTTAACACATTTAAAAGTCAAATTAGTGGCAAAAATATGTTTTGTCTTTATGGCAGGTACTTTATTGCTACTGCCACTGAATATCAAATAAGCATAGCTGCTTTGCAAGTGAAAACAGTTCTGGCTCAGTCTTGTTTATTTTCTCACCATCATCCTGCAGATATCTGACAACAACCTATGGAAGTGGTCAAGATATCGATGAGAGGATTGTAGAAGGTAATACTTTAACACACATGACACATTTGTTTAAGATGGTCTGATTATGAGTGCACCTTTTCCATTTTACACCTCAGCAAACCCCCTCCTCGAGGCCTTTGGAAATGCGAAAACCGTCCGTAACAATAACAGCAGTCGATTTGGGAAGTTTGTAGAAATCCACTTTAATGAAAAAGTATGAATTCTGTTCAAGTTTGTTCCATTAAATGTGAGTTTGCGTTCAGGACTAAATGTATTTTGTGTGCCAACAGAATGCTGTCGTAGGAGGCTTTGTCTCCCACTATTTGTTGGAAAAGTCAAGGATTTGCATGCAGAGCAACGACGAGAGGAACTACCACATCTTCTACAGGCTGTGTGCTGGTGCATCAGAGGACCTGAAGAAGAAATTACACCTGGACTCTCCAGATAACTTTAGGGTCAGTGTCTGAACACAGATATGACAGTCTACAGTAGTATTATTTCTAAGGAAAAGGACACATTTTATAGTGATGTGAACCTAATCTTATTTAAGATACATTCATAGTAATACCATACTACTTTATTTATAAAGCACTTAAAAACAGCAAAAAGGCCAATAAAAGTGCTGTACAACGAAAAACAAGCAAAGGACACAGGATAAAATACATAGATCCACATAGGTAAAGATAAGAACTAAATGGTTAACATTATAGAATACAGACAAGTTAAAATCAACTCAGTGTTCAAAGCCAGGGAATAAAAGTGAGGTTTTAAACAAGTCATAAAAAAAACAGTGAGAGAGGGAGTCTGTCTGACATGCAGTGGTAACTCATTCCACAGTTTTGGACCTGCAACAGAGAAAGTTCTGACACCTCTGAGCATGAAACGAGTTCCTGGAACCAATAAAAGCATCTGGTCTACTGACCTCAGAGAGCACTGTGGGAGATATGGCTGCAGCAGATCAGTGAGATAGGAGGGGGCAGAACTGTTCAGAGATTTAAAAACATACAGAAGGGTTTTTAAATGAATTCAAATAGATTTCAAATCTAGTGTGAATAGAATTTGCGATAGATAACACAGCCTTGTACCTACCTGGTTTGTACCTGGTAAGTACTAGGACCTGGCTGTCTTATGATGGGATTTGATACCCTACACTTACAAGGTACATACCTGGTACTTAAATGGTAAGTTGCAGGTACCCATAGGGATTCTAACTGATATGGACTGGGTATACGTATGCCTGGTTCCTACAGGGACAAGGATGAAGTGACTCGTTTACCTGGGTTTTAATTTTAAGATTTTTGATTTAAGTAAAACTGAAATCTGAACCTTAAGTTGTCTTCTTTTTGTGCAAACAGAAAAGGTAATTTTGACATGTTCTTGTCTTGCTTGCAGATAGTTTGACATCTTGCAAGCATTATTGGTTGGCGTCCAGTGCAGCCCTAATATTTTCACAGATTTCTCTACACAAAATATAAACTCTCATTGACTGAAATTAGGTTTAGGTGTCTTTTGCCTTCAATTATTAACTCCACATAGACCAAATCAGCATTAACTTCTCAACCCAAAGCTTTATTTTCTTCTAGGCTTTACAACACATCTAAACAACAGAACCCTTGAGGCGTCACTCACGTTAATAGAAGCTATTTAATGCAATTTGTCAACTCGTCTGTGGAGCACAACTGGACAACAGTAGAATAAATCTTTCAATTGTAGATTTGTTACAAAGAGGGAGTTATATATAGCAAAATAGTGAATCTGCTTTGTGTTTCTACGTTTTTTATTTTACTCTTCCAGTACCTGAACCGAGGATGCACCAGATACTTTGCCAGTAAAGAGTCTGATGAACAAATACTGCAGAGCCGCAAGAGTTCTAAGGTAATCTCCTCTGTCGTGGTTTATTTATTCATATCCAACCCTGAACATGGGTATTTTTTACTTTGGACCTCCATATAAATCTCATATGTATACAGCTTGTTTTTTCCCTATACAGTATTATGTTTTAAGAGCTAAAATGAAATGGTGCCGTTTTTGTTGACAGTGATTCAGATTCACTAAATTACAAACAAATCACCCCTTTCTTCGTGACTGCCAAGACAGTAGGATATGTAGCAACAATAGTTTAAATTAGTTTTCTTTTATAAAACTCAGACTCAGGAAAGTCAAGTGAAAGAGGTGTAAGTAAAATTGTAAGTAAAATTCTGTGAAACTATTGCACTGCTAACCATCTGTTTTTCTACATTTGTGTTTTTGTACAGGACAATAAGGTGATGTTTCTCTTCTCTTCTAGGTTTTATGCTTCCCAATCTGTTTTTATTTTCTTCTCCTAAACGAAATGCTAGACTTTTTATGAGCTCCTGTTTATAGGACAAAAAGGAAATGAGTGTTGTGCAGTTACTCTTTTTCTGCTTTTGCATGCCACTTTTGGGTATTTAAAGTGCTTGATTGTTCAGCTGCTATCAGTCATTCAAATCAGGGCTGCATCATCAAAATAGTTAAATAAGATTTAGTTGGAATTCTCCTTATTTCTGAAATTTGTATTAAAAAAATCTTAACAACAAAAAAATATACAGTAGTCCCTCGTTTATCACGGGGTTTGTGACCACGCCCACCTGCGATAAGTGAAAAACCGCAAAGTAGGGACACAGTAGTCCAAGTTCAAATAAACTTTATTTTCATTACCATCTTATGTGGTACATGAGATGGAACAAAATTAAGTACACAAGTAGTAGTAGTTTATTTTAATATTTAAATACAGGTATATGTTAAGGCATTTTACACCCTTCACACACACACTCTTGGAATGTCCCCAACAATTTTCTAAACTAAACACTCTAAAAAGCACAGCATGTCATGATCTCAGCTCTCTGCCTCTGGCTGCACTCTCAGCCACGCCCACTTCTCTGCTGCAGAGTGGAGATCTGACATGCTGCAGGAGGAAGCTTCTCCTGCAGCTGTAGGCTGCACACAGGTGCAGCAGGTGCTAAATAATTTTTTTATAATTATTTTAAATAAAAAATGCATGCCAATTGTACAGCTCATCCATCAGTCAGCCAATTGTGTATGTCCAATCTTGTTTAGAAAAACCGCAATAGAGCGAGTCCGCGAAAAACAAACCGCAAAGTAGTGAGGGACTACTGTAGTTCTGTTTCTTTCAAGGTAGTACCTCAGAGAGAGAAGTTTGTAACAGTGTGGTATATTCAGAGTCATTAACCTAACATAATTAGCACATACTGTATTTAGTCTTTAATTTTGACTCATTTGTCTTATGCAGAGTCAATTCACACTACCGGTACATCTTTTTGCATGTTTATTTCTCCATATTTCTAATTGATTCTGTCATGAAGCTATATTCATGAAGACATTTATAGATAAAACTCTTGAGCAGTGTTTCCTACCAAGGGGTGAGCTTTTCGTGTGCTGCTGGTGGAGGGTTTATTACAAAAGGATTTGCTTTTTCAGGATCTACATCTGGTGGCTTTTACTGTTGTGGTTCAGTTTATGTCAAAATACATTTACTCATTGCATCAAAACAATTATTAAACATTGTCTCTTTTAAGTTTCTAATCATTTCCTGTGTTCTGCAGCATCTGAAAGTGGGCGCTTTGAAGGACCCCCTTCTGGACGACCAGGGAGACTTCAACAGGATGTGTGTGGCCATGAAGAAGATCGGTCTGAATGACACGGAGAAACTGAACCTTTTCAGAGTCGTTGCTGGAGTTCTGCATCTGGGCAACATTGACTTTGAAGAGACAGGGAGCTCCTCGGGTGAGGCAGAAGCTAGAATTACAAATATATGATTAACTTTAAAGGTCCACTGACATGATTTTTTTACCATTCATAAAATTGCTCAAAATATATATATTTTAACATTTAAATATGTTCGTTTTTGCAAACAAAATGATAAATCACTTTAATTTTGCTTTAAAAGTGATTTTGAACTTCAAGCCGTGTTTAATCATGGGAAATCCGATTACACACGAACGCACCATCTGTGACGTAGTGTGAGGCAGAGGGCTCTGGTCTCTTTAATAGCGGACAATTTAAAACCCGACGAATTTATCAATCTATGTGAAGATTTGAGCTATTTGTCTTCATTTTGGGAAGCAGAAAATAGTTTGGGTGATGGAACAAGAAACAACAGGATCTAATTTAGGTCTGATGCTGTATCAGACTTACCTTCATGTGGAGCTGCTCATACCCGCGCACTGTGACAAGCCCAGAGCTCTGCCTCTCACTACGTCACAGATGGTGCGTTCGTGTGTAATTGGATTTCCCATGATTAAACACGGCTTGAAGTTCAAAATCACTTTTAAAGCAAAATGAAAGTGATTTATCATTTTGTTTGCAAAAATGAACATATTTAAATGATAAAACATATTTATTTTGAGCAATTTTATGAAAATTAAAAAATCATGTCAGTGGGGCTAGATCAATCTGACTCTACCCTATTTTGATTACAGCAAGTTTTATGTGTAACATTGAAAATTACACACACACACACGTAAATTTCTGGAGAATGTTCAGTTGTAAAATATTTATAAGATTTGTCACTGTGAGGAACAGAGCTGCGTCCTTGGGTTTTGCCTCTGTTTAGTCTGAAGAGGCGACTGATAAAACTTGTTTCCTGGCAACGTCGAGGTCTTGCTCGCTTTACTTTTCTTGGTTATTCTGTTTTTCTACTTTATCTATAATCAAGGTCTCTGGAGACTGTAAGACGACATCAAATTCACATTTAGAGGCGTTTTGCTTAGTCTTTTAGTGCCCTCGGTTAGCAGAGGGTTTTGTACGCACAAATAAAAACACCTGCTTGTTATTAGCTGGTGTATTTTCGGTTTAAAGATTTATGTAGCTGTTTTTGGTTTCAGGTGGTTGTGTCTTAAAGAATCAGTCGAACCAGACTCTTGAGTATTGCGCTGATTTGTTGGGCCTGGACCAGGACGACCTGCGAGTCAGCCTCACAACAAGAGTCATGCTTACCACAGCAGGGGGAGCCAAAGGCACAGTTATCAAGTAAGTGTCAAACATCCATCCATCATCTTTACCTGCTTCTTTCTTTTCCAAGTCTGTAAAATGTTCAATGCTGGGGTGAATTTCCTGAAATCAATAAAAGGTGTTTTTTTCTAACAGTAGCTTTAATAATTAAATTAGGTTTAATACTTAAAAATCTACATTAGGTAAGAGTGTTTCTTAATCTTGACTACAAACAAAGTCATTCACAGAAGGTATGAACTCCTTCCTGACTGGTGATTTAATGCAGCTAAAAGATACAGAGGAGAATATGATTTTTGACGCTGCTTTTCTGTACTTGGATGGGGATGTGACGTTTGAGTGATGTGGGCCTGTTTGCTAGATTAATATTTTAAAAGAGCCAGATGCGAGCCTGGCCTGGAAGTGTTTCCTCCACATTAATAATGCAGTCTGCGTCTGAAGAGGTCGAGGAGCGTGGCTGCAGTACAGTGAAGTCCGGGTGTCTGGGGAGCAGGTGGAGCGAGGAGGGACTGCCTTTGTTCCTAAGGCCCAGACGAAACAGCTCCACCCCTGGGAGATGGCAGGGGCAACAGAAGGAGGTGGCGACAACAAACTAAATCTTGTTTGAATATGAAACATTGCAGCAGATTTAAAAACCTGTCGCTATAATTAATTGTAAGGATCCTGTGTGTTTAAAGTCTATTTAAGTGTAGTTGGGCTTGGGCCCCCTCAGAGTTTTACTGGACTGGGTCAAAAATGCAGAAACTAGTGGGAAAGAGCAAAGCAAAGTCAATATATTGTAAGAAAGTTCATTCTCAATAGTCCAGGTATCAAATCCGCTCATTCTCAATCAGTTCATCTGGACAGTTTCTTTTTAGTAGAAACGTTTCACCCTCACTCCAGAGGGCTTCGTCAGTCAGAGTAGTCCCAAGCATACTGAAGTTACCCCACCAAGTAAACAACTTAAGTGGACCAACCAGTTTGCTGTGGCCAAGATGGTTTCTGGGGGCTGTCCTGTCCCTCGTCGACTCCTCCCAGGCAGTCAGACAGCACTGCCAATATATTGTAATTTTAAAATCAATTTATTTCCAGCTGGAACAGCTACGCTGGACTCTTAGCCAAAGGAGAGGTGGTGTAAAGCAGTATAAGACTGTTTTAAGTTACTGAAGGATGGATAGTGAGGGAGTGAGCAGAGTGTCTCTTTAAGCAAAATGGGAGGGAGGCCCCTTGACGTGACGTGCGCTGTCCCTCTCCTTTCCTTGTTTTCAGTTTTCAAAATGGCGGACGCTCGGTGTGGTTTGAGCTCTTTAGCATAGCATTTGTCACACAAAGCTTTTAAAAAAAAAAAAAAAAAAAATCAGTAAACAAGTTCTCAGCTTAGAAAGTTAATTCTCAATAGTCCAGGTATCAAATCCGCTCATTCTCAATCAGTTCATCTGGACAGTTTCTTTTTAGCAGAAACGTTTCACCCTCACTCCAGAGGGCTTCCTCAGTCAGAGTAGTCCAAAGCACACTGAAGTTAACAAACTTCAGTGTGCTTTGGACTACTCTGACTGAGGAAGCCCTCTGGAGTGAGGGTGAAACGTTTCTGCTAAAAAGAAACTGTCCAGATGAACTGATTGAGAATGAGCGGAAGTTCTCAGCTTCTTTTTGCAGAGAAAAACAAGTTTTTAGACGAAGGCACGGGTTTCATTCGTGAATTTTGGAGCTTCGACAAGACCGAGGTTTTTTCCCCAAGGTCATGCCTGTTAGCTTAGCTGCTTTTAACAATCCAAAAATGCCATTTTGGACCATTAAAAATGAATTTTAAAGAGAATGGGAGAGGTCAGTGAAGAGCACCGGAGTTGATCCTTTTGTCACCCAGAAAGAGAGAGAGACATGAAGAAACAATAAAGCCTGTAAGTGAAAATGAGGTCGATAATTTTCATTTAGCATGTGATTAATTGATTTATTGTTTATCGCGATAAGCCTATTAAAGAGACAAATTGAATATTTTTTTAATAAACGAGGGGGTCCCTGAAACTTTTTCACCCTTGTAAGGGGTCCCTGAACCCTAAAATTTGAGAACCCCTAGTGTAAAACACCAATTGAGATCCCAGCAGAGTTTTAAGGTTCTAATTTTTGTTTTAACGTCCTCTTTGACTGGGAAATCCTCAGTTTTAAACATTTTTTTCAGCTGGACTCTAAAGGCTCCAGTACAGCTCTGCGTAAGTCCATACGCGTGTCCGTACGCGCGTGCTGTACGCAGACTGTTCAGCCCCACACCCCCAGCATTCGTTCTCGCG
>JBBPBX010008500.1:28666-44881 GCA_038048925.1 Garcialebias charrua | reverse complement strand
TATATATATATATATATATTTTAAAAAAGACAAATAATTGCACACTTATTGAGACATAATTAAAACAATTTGTGACTAATTTACAACAGATAAGTATGCAAACTCATGGAACATTAACATTACACCAATGTATTGTAATTTTAAGTAAAAATGTGCATATTGTTTTGCAGTTTTGCATCTCCAGTGAATCACCAGCAGTCACAGCCCAGTCAGATACTGGAAAACTCCGAGCACACAAACCATAAACGTGATTCAATACATTTCTTAACTCGAACAAATCTGAATGCTCCCAACAACTGGCAATACACAGATTTGTTCTTATTAATTCTCAGTTTAGTCCCCAATAAAAGTGGCTTCTAATCGATGCTCCCGTTACTGCAGGACGTAAGAAAGTTCATTCACATTTATCTCTTGCTGGAAAAATCAAACTCATGAAAGTAATAAAAAATACACAAAATCTCCACTTTGGACATTTGATGGCATGATGTACAGATTTAATACAGCTGGCAGCTCGATCAGGGTATTTAGTTTGTGTTTATTTATTCAAACAGCTGGCAGCTCGATCAGGGTATTTAGTTTGTGTTTATTTATTCAAACAAGTGTGCTACAATATTAAATAAATTTTGGAAAATGTTTTTTTTTAATCCAACATATAACTGAGTAGTAAATATGAAGCTTGTAGCTAATTTGCTTAGCTTGTTTTAGCTCAAATGCCATAAACAGCAGGCCTGGTTTTTCACAATAAAATCACATTTTAATCTCAGTAATGAACACTTCCCATTTCATGTGGACTCCATGTCAGATTTACTGAAACTCAAGCTCAAGTCATGTCATTAGGCAATCTGAGAGCTGATAACTCCTTTTTAGCATTAAGTGAAACTTAGATCAGCTTAAAATGCATTTCTGCAATGATGTGACAAGAACACAGCTTAGAGCTAGGTTAAAATTAAAACTAGAGAATTGCATTTCCTGTGAAAATGCAGTGGGAATGCTTGTTGCAGAATGACTTTGCTGAAAGCTGTTGAACAAGCTAAAGCTAACTAATAGCTGGAAAGTAGAAAAAAGCTGAAGGAAAGACAACAAAGCTGAAATTATCAAAAAGTAGCATTAAAAAAGTTAGCGCAAAGAAGCTAGAAGAAATAAGCAAAAAAATAACTGAAAGGAGTGTTGAAAGCCTGAATTAGCAGAAATAACGTCAAAAGGAACATAAAATGCTGAAATTAGAAGAAAGAAACTTAACAGAGCACAACACAGCTAAAATAAGTATAAAATCAGCTGAAAGTAGCTGGAAAAAATCACAAAAAGTGGAGATTAGCAGGAGACTGAAAGAGGGCATGAATAAACTGAAATAAGCAAAAAGAAGATGGAATGAGCATAAAAGCTGAAATTAGCTGAAAGGTATTCCGTAAACTGAAATCAGCAGAATGAAGCTAAAAAACTGAAAGGAGCACAATATAACTGAAATTAGAATAAAGAAACTGGAAGGAACAGGAATAAACTTTAAAACAAGTAGAAAAGCTGAAATAGGCATAAAGAAGCTAAAAGCAGCTAAAGGATGCTGAAAACAGTGGCAAGCTGAAAAATAAACTGAACAAAAGCTGAAATGAGCGGTGAGCGTTTTGAAACAGCACAAAGTGTTTGAAGATGGAGAGCTCTGTTCATTTTCAACGAGGAAAACGTGGTCGAAAAAGTTAAATATTTCTAAATGTCAGCATTTCGCAAATACCCAAAAATTTGCAGGAACTGAGCTGAACGTTTTGATATTAAAGTTAAAGCAGCACAAAAAACGTGAGACGAGTTAAGATGCCAGAAACATGTGGAAAAGAAACAGATACCGAGAAACTTCACAAACATTCACACAATAAGATGTAGTGTGTACAAAACAATTTGTTTCCCCCCACTCGTTAAGATGTTTAAGACGTTTACCGGTCTGCTTGTGTTCGTTTGTTGGTCTGCTTGGATTGACGTCTTTCCACATACGAAATGTTCGCTGAAGACGGAAGCAGCCAATCTGGTTCTGTCTGATGGGGCTAAAATCCACCAGGCAGCACCTTCACAGCTGTCCCATAAAACATTTTATTTTTGCTTATTTGTTTAGATGATGTTTCACTTTTAAACTGCAAATCTGGTGCTTTCACCTTGGAAAAAAATCCCCATAAACTCTTAAGCCAACAACCATTTGGCACAAATGGAACTGCCTTTCCTGCATCTGCTGGCCTCGCTGCCAGTTTAAGGGTCCTTGTTGGACCTTTAAACCAGGGAGAAACTGGTCCCAGAGCAGCCAGATCCACACACACACACACACACTCACATGTTCGCACAATGAGCTCATTAACATGAGGCTGAAGCAGACAGATCATCACAGCAGCAACACTCCCTCCTCATCAACATTCATTCACAACTTTCACCGCTCCAGGAGTGTGAAACACAGTGATGTGGTCAGAGTACCATTCAAAACTAACAATTTTCTGTTTTATTTTATTTGATTAATTAATAATGTTTAATATTCACAGTTGAAGCGAATGTTTTCGCTGCTGGGAGGATTTGATGCAGAAACCGAGCTCTGTGGGTGAACGCTGACGTCTGTTTTTATGTGTTTTTGGTAACTTAAAACGATCAGTTCGAATATCTGAGTTGATGTTGCTGCAGAAACACTTTGGCACCGACACACTCGTCTGCTCCACAAACATTTGAAAACATTTTCAATGGCTGCGTTTGTCAAAAGTTGAAGCGGAACTCGCACAAAGTCTCTGTAGATGTAAAATAAAATGGGTCAGCAGTTATTCAAAGTTGTATATTTATGAAATGAGATGAAAGAGAAAATTTAAGGTGTTATCGCAGTGCCACTTTCAGACTCAAAGGCACAACGCCACATTCACACAGCAGCAGCTGATAGTAGTGGGTCGATATGTTTTTATCCTGACTGTTTTAGGAATAAGAGATTATTTTACTAATAAATCTGGGACTGGTGGAGAGAAGATCACGGCTCAGAATAGCAAGAAAACAGACACATTGCAGTCTCAATGAATGGTGTTTACAACAAGAAAGCTGCATGGCTGCCTTTGAAATGGCCAGTTAAAAACCCTTTTCTCATGTGCATGGCTTGGAAATCTGTATTCTTTGCTGTAAACATTATTGTATTGCCCATATTTCCATACGCTATGCCCATTTTGTTTATATCTTTTCCAGTGGCCCCACTTTTATGATTTAATCTCTTGGAATGCACGTTAGAAATGCATACATGGGCAGATTTGGACCAGATTTTCGGTAAATAGAGTGGACATTTCTTTTTTTCTGCTCCCATCCAGCTCTTGGGACACGTTTGAGATGCCCATAACAATTTTGTTCTCAAATAAATTCTTTAAACATTTTGAAAGCTCAGACGGGGCTATGCATCTCTGTGGAGAAAATCTGAGTGTTAGGTTGCAAAGTGTAACTTTGAGTTTAATGACGGCAACCAAACAGTAGGGACTTAAATCAGCCTGCATCCGATCCTCTGTAGAGCAGTCAAACCTGCTGAGTCTGTGGGGCCCCCAGAATCCTTAGCACGACCTACAGATGCATCAGAGTCTCCAGGGGCCATGTACCCTGAACTTTCTTGGCTGTTTCGGGAGAGATTTCTGAATGGGTCATGGAGAATCCCTCTGACTCACCAGTTTGGTTGGTTTCCGGACCGCCCACCTAAACTGTCTCACCGGTTTGGATGTCATCACATGTCAACATCACACGATAGCCCACCTCAAATCCAACCTACAACCCACGGGCCTTTTTATTAATTCATTTTCTGATGTCTATTTTTTTTTTTTTTGGTACCATGTGTACAAGCTTAATGTGCATACTCCACACCTTGTTTCCCGTTTTGGAAAACAGCCTGTCCACCATGAACATTTTACATGTTGGTCTGTTTTCTCTTCTGTACTGCCCAGGTTTTGATATCTTGAAGGGATTATTTAGGTTGCAAAGAAGAGAAAAATAGTAAAATCAGAGAAGAAGACCAAATGGTGGAAGCTAAAGAAGGAAGAATGTTGTGAGAAATTCAGAGACGAGCTGTTAAAGGCTCTGGGTGGTAAGAAAGAGCTTCCAAGTGACTGGGCTACTACAGCAACAGTAATTAGAGAGACAGGTAGGAAGGTACTTGGTGTGTCATCTGGACAGAGAATGGATGATAAGGAAACCTGGTGGTGGAATAGTGAAGTGCAGGACGCCATTCAAAGAAAGAGATTAGCCAAGAAGAAATATGACAGTGAGAGGACTGAAGAGAGGAGACAGGAATATAAGGAGATGGGACATAGAGCAAAGAGGGAAGTAGCTAAGGCAAAGCAGAGGGCATACAATGAGTTATATGGGAGACTGGACACTAAAGAGGGCGAGAAGGACTTGTACCGATTGGCAAGACAGAGGGATCAGGCTGGAAAGGATGTGCAACAGGTTAGGCTTATTAAAGATGGGAATGGGAATGTTCTAACAAGTGAGGAGAGTGTGATGGGAAGATGGAAGGATTACTTTGAGGAGCTAATGAATGAAGAGAATGAAAGAGAAAGAAGAGGGGAAGTCATAGAAACTGTGGACCAGGAAGTGGGAAAGATTAGTGAGGGTGAAGTCTGGAAAGCTTTGAAAAGAATGAAGAAGGGGAAGGCAATAGGACCTGAAGACATACCAATGGAGGTTTGGAAATGTCTAGGAGAGATGGCAGTGAGGTTTTTGACTCAAATATTTAATGGAATGTTTGATGGTGAGAAAATGCCTGAAGAATGGAGAAGAAGTGTGCTGGTTCCCATTTTTAAGAACAAGGGTGATGTACAGAGTTGTAGCAACTACAGGGGAATTAAGTTGATGAGCCACACGATGAAGATCTGGGAGAGAGTTGTGGAAGGAAGGCTTAGACAAGAGGTGACTATCTGTGAGCAGCAGTATGGTTTCATGCCAAGAAAGAGCACCACAGATGCCATCTTTGCTTTGAGGATGTTGATAGAGAAGTACAGAGAGGGTCAGAAAGAACTCCATTGTGTGTTTGTGGATTTAGAAAAAGCATATGACAGGGTGCCAAGAGAGGAGGTGTGGTATTGCATGAGGAAATCTGGAGTGGCAGAAAAGTATGTTAGACTGGTACAGGACATGTATGAGGACAGCAGGACAGTGGTGAGATGTGCTGTAGGAGTGACAGATAGCTTCAAGGTGGAGGTGGGATTGCATCAAGGATCGGCTCTGAGCCCCTTCTTGTTTGCTCTGGTGATGGACCGACTAACAGATGAGGTCAGGCAGGAATCCCCATGGACTATGATGTTTGCAGATGACATTGTGATATGTGGTGAGAACAGGGAACAGGTGGAAGAGAACTTGGAGAGGTGGAGGTATGCACTTGAAAGAAGAGGAATGAAAGTCAGCCGTAGTAAGACAGAGTACATGTGTGTGAATGAGAGGGAGGCTGGTGGAACAGTGAGGCTACAAGGAGCAGAGGTCACAAAGGTGCAGGACTTCAAGTATTTGGGGTCCACTGTCCAGGAAAATGGGAAATGTGGTAAAGAGGTGAAAAAGAGAGTCCAGGCAGAATGGAGAAAAGTTTCAGGAGTGATTTGTGACAAAAAGGTGTCAGCAAAGGTCAAAGGAAAGGTTTACAAGACAGTGGTGAGACCAGCTATGTTGTATGGTCTGGAGACAGTGTCATTGACAAAAAGACAGGAGAAAGAACTGGAAGTAGCAGAAATGAAGATGCTGAGGTTCTCCTTAGGAGTGACAAGGATGGATAAGATCAGGAATGAGATCATCAGAGGTACAGCACATGTTGAACAACTGGGAGATAAAGTTAGGGAGGCCAGACTGAGATGGTTTGGACATGTCCAGAGGAGGGACAGTGGGTATATTGGTAGAAGGATGTTAGAAATGCAGCTGCCAGGAAAAAGACACAGAGGAAGGCCAAAGAGGAGATATATGGATGCAGTTAGAGAGGACATGAAGGTAGTTGGAGTGAGGACAGAGGATGCAGAGGACAGAGTGAGATGGAGGAGGATGACTCGCTGTGGCGACCCCTGAAAAGGGATACGCTGAAAGAAGAAGAAGAAGAAGAAGGGATTATTTAGGTTGTTTTACATTTTGTGTAAGATCCCCCCATCCTGTGTTACCCCTCTGCCCTCCCAAATCTCTGTTTTTCTTTTTTTTGGCATTTGTGTTGGGTTGTTCGTTGAGAACCTTTGGAGAGGGGGTACTGTAAGGATTGCTGTTTTTGTTAAATAGTAATATTTTGTGTTATGTATAACCTGAGTTTCAGTGTATGTGTGTCAGCTCCCTTGTGTTTTCTTTAGTGTAGATTCCTGCCCTTTATTTCTACTCTTGTCCCATCCATGCTCACTTGCTTGTCTCCCCATGATGAGTTTGTGTTTTTGTTCAATAGAATTACAGTATCTTTATATTTGTTGGCATTGGTTGTTTTCCTTAGTTCAGCATTAAGCATTGCACCTGCCATCACAATTTTACCAGTGTTTTCCAAATTCCCGGTCATCCAGTTTTGTATGTACCGTATTTTAAGCCGTACATGTCACACTCAATAAGTCGCATCAGTCCAAGTATGTCTAAAAAAGTGGAAAAATCCATAAATATGTTGCTTCTCATTATTTGTCGCATTTATTATGCGTCAGGGGGCTGACGCGTCGCGTTTGTTACGCAGCACCGTTGACAACCCAGAAGCGTGGGCCGGTGTTGTGCCAAAAATCGATTGGCTGCCAAATGGCGGCTGTGGGGGCATGCACGGGAGGACTTTAACAAGATTAGCACTTAAAAACAATTATTTGTTTGCTTGACATTATAGTAAAGGTGTGTCTCAGTTTAACTTTTACTTAATAAATGCACTTCAATGATCAAATTAGCTGCATTTTGCCGGGGCGGCGCACTACAAGGAAGCTGATTTGATGTTGTTCCAGGAGAGCTGGACAAAGTTGGCATCTTGGGCAAACCGATTGTGTCATTAATAGCCACTTTTACCTATTACATGACACAACGGCATGCCATAGCACTCGAAAGCTATCTAGCAGCTGAAAATGGTAGTGTTCAATATTTTTAGTCACAATGAATGAAATTGATCATATCTCAGCCAAAAATTGATTTATAAATATGGGGAAAAAAATCCTTAAATACGTGGCTTCTGCATATCACAGGGCGTGCAAATTATGCAAAAAAAAATGCAACTTGTAGGCCGAAAAATATGTGGAGTTTTTGGCTATCTTTTCAGTCCTTTTGTTTGAATAAATGCCTTTTTTTTTAGACCTTCTGTGTCCTGCCTGCCTTTTTGGTTTGATCCATAACTGACTGTGACACACAAACTCAAAAGCCAAGACTTAGTAAAGCCCATGTCTCACTGGGCTGCTACTGTTAATAGCAAACAATATTCACGAGGGAGTTTCCAACATGTTTCCAGTCATTTGTGAGCATTCTGCATATTCACAAGTGAGTCACAGGGCCTTGTTCATGTTGCTGATATATTAACATATTAGAAAAATATACAAAACAATATTTTTTGCTCAAAATAACCACAGAGTCATGAGCGTCTCGAACCTGTCTCAGTTTAGTGTGTGTGAATCACAAAGTACAAACAATGTGGGTCAACTTTGGGAGGATTCTCACGAAAGGAAGTTGTGGCTAAATTGGGATTAAAACGTGAACAAGGCTGTTTTTCCAAAACAGGAACCAAGTACGCACATTAAGCTTGCACATAATCAGGTCTCTCTTGTAAAGGAGTCCCCGAGGCTCAATGGGATTAACGTGTCTAAATAAAGGTTGAATGACTGAATGAATATGGTACAAAAAACAGAAATCAGAAAACAGATTAATAAAAGGACCCTTCTGTTGTAGGTTGGATTTGAGCTGGGCTTTGTGATCATTTAAAAACAGCCATCTTTGGGCTGTTTTTACAAAAACGCATTGGTAACTTGGTAACTTGTCAGTGAGACAGAGCCACCGTCACACAATTACTTCTTGATTTGTTAATTAATTATATATGTTAATTTTCTTATCATCAGGAGACACGGTTTGTAGGAACCAGCATGCTGTTGGTGACATCTGTGCTTTTTGTTTGAGTCTCTGATTGTGGTATTTGTGTTTTAAAAATGCTGTGCATTTTTAATTTTCACATTTGTTTGCATAACTCAAACCATAAATCCACCAAATCTGTGAATGCTGTTAAGAAATAATTTATTTTGTTATGAATATTTTTACATTAAGCTGAAATTTATTATGCAAAATAATTTGAATTAGGTTTCCTCCAGATATATGATAAAGTTAAATGTTTGAGTCTTAAGTCACAGTCAAAGTTTGTCTTCCTGTGTTTGTCTTTGGTCCAACGACTCGTCTCCGTCAATGTCTGTTCATGTTTTTGGTAAATGAACTCAACTATCATCAGAGTTTGAATAAAATTTTGATGTTCTCAATTGTCTCCAAATGCAGCAATTATTAATTTCTCCCAGAAGCACCTGATTGTTATTTCCGTCTCCTTTTAAAGCTTTGCGCTCTGTGGACACAGTGTATGAATTCACCGAGCTGCAGAAGTTCAGCAGCGTGTTTCGCATCAAATTAAATTGTGATCAAAAAGATTTTGATCAAAACCCAACGTCCAAATAATTTATGAAGCTGGTTTGAAACAAAAAAACTAAATTTGTTTTGTAATTTTGAGAACAAGTCGTGACTCTCTTACCAAAGAAAGTCTGCATTACTAAGTTAGAACCAAACTCCGGTCTCTGTGTGGCTCTCTATATCTTTAAAGTCTCGGAGTTTTCCTGAAGGCATCACTGAGAACAGTGCGGCATCATTTATTTTAGAACGCCTCCTCCAGCTAATGATGCTTTCTCATGTTCATTCTTCTTTTCACAGTGTTTTGTTTTCTTTCCACATTCATTTTTTTCTCGTGTCCTTTGCTCATGGCTTTTTATTTGTGTTTTCTCGTCACAAAAGTTAAAAATGAACTGTTTTTCATTGTGATTATTTCCCACGTTTCACCTCAGCAGTGGAACTTGAAAATAATCAGGACAATCCTTTTGTACTCCTTCCTGAAGTTGTGGTTCAGGGCGCCGTAGATGACGGCGTTGAGGCAGCTGTTGAAGTAGGCCATGAAGTAGCTGGCCGTGAACAGCCACTCCGGTATGTTCCTGCTCAGCCTGGAGTCCAGCGCCACGGCCAGGCCGATCAGATTCAGCGGCGCCCAACACACGGCGAAGAGCACAAAAACCACAAACATGGTCAGGAAGTTGCGGAGGTCGTGCGGCTTGATTTTGGGTCGCGAGTCTGGCTTGACCCTCCGCCTGACCTGGATCACCAGAATCCAGATGCGCAGGTAGCAGTAGGTGACGATGGAAATGGGCATGATGAAGTGCACCACCACCACCGTGATGGTGTACAGCGAGCTGACCGACTGCGCAAACGTGCAGGAGTAAACCCGCGGGTCGTACTGCAGGGACTCCACGAACCAGTTGGGCACGATGGCGAGGATGGTGAGCATCCACACGAGCACGACGTAGCACATGGTGTTGCTGTTGGAGAACAGTTTGTCGTATTTGAGGTTGTGGCAGATGTAGCAGTATCGGTTGATGGCGATCCCGGTGATGTTGAAGATGGAGCCGATGACGCTGAGGCCCATGAGGAAGCCACTGATCTGGCAGTGGATGTAGCCTGCGATCCAGCCGTTGTGGAAAATGGCTGTCAGGACCAGAGGGTACGGATAGATGGCAACCACCAGGTCAGCGAGGGCCAGGCTCACCACGAAGGCATTTCCTGCAACAACACAAGACCAACAAAAGTTATTTACATGCTAAGAATGACAAATAAATAAAATAAATGTCAATTTTTGTCATCTGTGTATGTTTCCCATACAAGACGAAATTCGTCTCTGCATTTAACCCAACCACCACCAGGTGGGGCAGTGAGCAGCCATAGAAAGCGCCCGGGGAGCTGGAGAATTAGGTGTGCACTCATAGACACCCCAAGGTGTGTGTAGTGGCCGGGGTTCGAACCTGGGTCCTTTGGGTCCCAAGTTGGAAGCCCTGCCACTACACCATCTTGGCCCCATCACGCACTGAATGTTACTGTGGGCGGCACGGTGACGCAGTTGGTAGAGCTGTTGCCTCTCAGCGAGAAGGTTGCCGGATCAAATCCCAGCCAGGGACCTTTCAGTGTGGAGTTTGCATGTTCTTTCTGTGCATGCATGGGTTTTCTTTGGGTGCTTCGGTTTCATCCCACAAAAACATGCATGTTAGGCTGACTGGTACCGTATTTTTTGCAGTATAAGTCACACTTTTTTGCATAATTTACATGCCCTGTGACTGATATGCCAAAGAAACATATTTATGTATTATTCCCCACATTTATAAACCCGTTTTTGGCTGAGATATGACCGTTTTCATTCATTCTGACTGAAAATATTGAACTATTTTCAGCCGCTAGATGGCAGTTGACCAGTATGGCATGCCATTGAATCATGTAATAGGTAAAAGTGGCTATTAATGACACAATCAGCTTGCCATAGCCTGCCACCATCATCTGCCGGGAGCAAACATCAAATCAGCTTCATTTCGCTGCCCTACCTCGGGAAAATGCAGCTAATTTGACCATTGAAGTGCATTTATTAAGTAAAAGTTCAACTGAGACACACCTTTACTATAATGTTCAGCTAACAAATAATTGTTTTAGGTGCTTATCTTGTTAAAGCTGGGGTATGCGATTTCTTGAACACTCTGGGACTTAGAAATATTTTCAGTGCAGAAAAGCATTCTGCTCCCTCCCCTCAGAGCCATATATGGCTCTGAGGGGGAGCCAGACAGTCCGTGCTTCTGCTGAATTTGAGTTCTGCTCCGCCCCCTGCTGTGTGTCTGCTCGGAGCGCTTCAATATTCTGTGATTATATGTTGATAAAACCTTTTAAAAATATAATAAAACCATAGAGCACTTGTCCAACAACACAAAACCCAGCAGAAATCATCAGAGCTTCACGAAGCAACGTTGGACATGATTTAATTCGCTCGTGATTTCCTCTTTCTGTCAGTGCAGGTTTGGAATGTCTGGAATGCTCCGCCCCCACTCCATGTCCTGTCTCTGCGCTGCAAAGTTCTGTGATTATATGTTAATAAAACCTTTTAAAAATATTATAAAACCATGGAGCACTTGTCAAACAACACAAAAACCAGCAGAAATCATCAGAGGTTCACGAAGCAACGTTGGACATGATTTAATTCGCTCGTGACTTCCTCATGTCTGTCAGCGCAGGTTTGGAATGTCTGGAATGCTCCGTCCCCACTACATGTCCTGTCTCTGCGCTGCGAAGTTCTGTGTTTATATGATAATATAACTGTTTAAAAAATATAATAAAACCATGAATCACTCGTCCAACAACACAAAAAGACCCTGTAATCAGCAGAGCATCACCAGCCAATTTGGACATGATCGTGAGTCGTGACAAATCCATTTCCTCATTCCTGTGAGTGGAGGATGAAGCGATCACTTGACTTTTGGCAAAAAAACTAAATAAAAGTCCAGCTCTGGGATGAAGAAGGGATATTTAATACATTTGTGTCACATAAAAAACAGTCCTGCATCGCTTTGCAATCCTTTGAATGAGAACGAGCCGCGGCGCTGAGGCTGTGACAGGCGGGGGCGTGGGTTGGGGCGTGACAAACAACTCTGTTTTTATTGGCTGGTCAGTGTCCGGGTCACTCTGTGTTTTTAGTGTTTTTATAAATGCTGATAGAGAAGCAAGGGGACTATAGTTTTTTTCAGAGATTACTTTGTCTAACATCAGTCTGTCAGTAGATAGTGACAGAGTGAAGAAATATGTTAAAAATATATTGTTTGAAAAGTTACAGACTACATTACAATGTTACATACCCCACCTTTAAAGGTCCACTGACATGATGTTTGAACTATGCATAAAATTGCTCAACAGATATATGTTGTATCATTCAACTACTGTATGTTCGTTGTACAAGCAAAATGATAAATCCATTTAATTTTGATTAAAGTGATTTTAAACTTCGCGCCGTGTTTATTCACGGGAAATCCGATTACACACGAATGCAACATCTGTGATGTAGGAAGGAGAAGCTCAGTTCGCGGTTGCAATAATAACGCATTCATTCTCTGCCAGATCGCCTTTTTTTTGTATAACTTGAAAAATGCCGTTACGTTGTATCGCATTTGGGTGTTCTAATATCATCAGTGAACAAGTGAGCCTTTTCACTTTCCCAAAAGATGAAATACTTCGTCAAGTATGGAATAAACAAAGCTGCCCCCCCCCTCGGAGCTCCCTCACTTCCTGAAAAGGTAAGACTCAAATAAATACGGGTGCAGACCTAAATTAGAACCTGCTGTTTCTTGTTCATCTAACTTTCTGCTTCCCAAACTGAAGACAAATCACTCAAATCTTAACTTAGATTGCTAAATTCGTGGTTTTATTTATGGTCCGCCTCCGCCATGAATATGTAAAAGGGGCGTTCTAAAGACGTTCTCCCTCCTACGTCACAGATGTTGCATTCGCGTGTAGTCGGATGTCCTGTGAAGAAACACGATTTTTTATTTTAAACTCACTTTGAAAGGAATTTTCATTAATATATCATTTTGTTAGCTAAAACAAACATAGTTGAAAAATACAAGATATTTATGTTGTGTCACTACAGTATATGCAAAGATAAAAGATGATGTCACAGACACTTTAAAATTGAGAAGAAATGGACAGTGAGTCGCCCTCTGCATGTTCATGATTCCACTTTTGAAAATGCAGCTGATTTGACCGTCAAAGTGCATTTATGACTCTCAAAGTGCATTAGCACTTTGAGATTTTTATTAATGAAAAGTGCATTATAAATGGAATTCATTATTATTATTATTATTATTATTATTATGAAGCAGAAGTTAGACACAACTTCGCAAAAATTTTGAGCAAAACAATTTTTTTAAGTGTTAATCTTGTTAAATTCTTGTCAAAGTCCTCCCGTGCACACTCCCGAGGCTGCCATTTGGCAGCCAATCGATTTTTGGCAGAACACCGACACACATTTGTCATTGCTGACGCTTAACAAACGCGATGCGTCAGCGATGACGCATAATAGATGCAAAGTATCTGGCGAAGCAATGTATTTATGGATTTTTCCACTTTATTAGACATATTTGGACTGATGCAACTTATAGTGCGATGCAACATGTACGGAGGAAAATACGGCAACTCTTAAATTGTCCCTAGGTGTGAGTGAGCGAGTGAATGGTTGTTTATCTCGTTTGTCTGTATGTGTCCCTGTGATGGACTGGAGACCTGTTCACGGTTCCCCCCGCCTCACGCACAGCGACTGCTGGATATGGACACCAGTGACCCCTGTGACCCGAAGAGGAAGAAGCAGGTAAATATAATGAATAGATGGACGAATGCTATTGTGTGAATACACAGGTTATTGCTGTTTTTTTGTTTTTTTCCCCCCGTGTTTTTTACGACCTACTTTTGGAGACTTTCTGTTATCTTAGCCGTGCACACGTCAAAAATCTTCAGCTCATTCAAGAGATTGGTGTTAGACTTCTGATCGGAGTCAAGGGTCAGCCCTGGTGATGTTCAACTCGCACTCAGAACGTGCTCGACCCATACTCTGCAGCATCTGTTCCCATAAAAACTTTGTTTTAGACCTCAAGCAGACCTTCGATCAGGACTGGACTAACAGTAATTATCTACTGGGACTGAACTGCCAAGATAAGCTGAAAGCTGCCAGGGTATTAAAGGTGTGCCTCAGTTTTTTTGCAGCTGCTGTAATAAATATGTCTGTGTGGAAGCTTTTATCAAAGTACAAACAGAGGGAATACAGTCATTAACCTTGGCAGCCTCAATAACACCTTATTAGACCCGAATTCAGTGTTTATCAACCCATGACTCTATCTTCATTACAAGGAGGCCTCATCGTTAATATTCCCGATGATGCTCGTTTGTCTGCTGCACATCACAAGTTTGGTTTCTGTGGCTCACAGAGCAGAAACAAGGGACTTGTTAACTATCAGTCAATGTGTATTAGTTGGTGGTTTTGTCTTTATTACTCCATTTGCCCTTGGCAGGAAAAGAACCCTCTCGGTTAACTGAAGGTAAATGTTAATGAGCCAGAAAGAGAAAAATGTGCCGTGGATAAAGGTTCAATTCCCCGTATAGATCAGTGATTCATTAGAGCTGTTCTTTCTATAAACATGTAGAATAATGGTCCCTAAAGATGTCCCTATAGGAAAGGTCAGCACTTTATATTAACACTGTTTAACAAACGTCCATTATTATGCTCGCAGTACACAGTGGACAGAGGGATTTTAATTTAAAAAGTCAGTGACAGAGTCAAGCTAACAGTTATTCAGAGCAGAAATATGAGTTAAAACAAATTAAAACTTTCAAAACTACAGTTTTTTTTTTAATATATTTTTTCATCTTGATGTAGATCAAACCCTTGCTCATTACAGGTTGTCCTCGAGTTACGGCGCCCTAGTCTTACGACAATTCGGAATAACGAACGCATCATATTAATAAAAATATGAAAAAAAATAAAAATAAAAAATAATTAAATGTGTTTAAATGTTCTTGATTTCATGTGTACATCACTTGGTTGCAGGTGTGGTTGTTTTAAATGGCTTTATAAATAAAGTATCATAATACAATAATAATTTTTAGGCCTATTTGCACAGTTTCCGCCAGTTTTCGGCACTGCCGCAGAGTCCGCGATTTTGTGGTTAGCTTCGGTTAGCTCCGGCTAAGACAGCCGGCTTTGGAGGACTGTGTGTCCGATAAGAGGTTGCCTCATACGGATAAATGAGCTGGAAACGCTCGGTGAACTCTGTGGACGTCTCAGGCACGGAGCAGCAGCCGCAATGGACAAAGGAAAACGATGCTGCGGACCGGGTGAAGCAGTAGACAGCAAGCTGCACCGGAGGAGCAACGAGCCAACGGGCACAGCTATGGCGAAGGTGTCCGCCATTTTGCGGTTAGCTTCGGCCTTACAGCCGGCTTCGGACGGACCGTGTTCGATCAGAGCTAGGAGCTGAACGGCGGTTTTGTGGAGGGACGGATGGACGAAGGAAACGACGCTGTAGACCGTGTGAAGCAGCAGACAGCGAGCTGCACCGGAGGAGCAATGAGCTAACATGCTAACGGGCGCAGCTATTTGCGGGGCTAACATCAGCTAATGTGGCGCAGCCTTTTTGGATGGACATGCGGAGAAACGGCTGCCAGTAAGTTATTCACTCTTTTTCCTTTCATGATGGCTCCAAATGTATGGAGTTAACATGCTAACAGTCCTTCATGTAAACAGTTTGGACCGCATGGAGCAGCACGAAGCTGCGGAGCTCGGACGTGCAAGAGCTAACATGCTAAAAGACGGAGACAGGCTTGACCAGCTCAAAGTAAGAAATTAATATTTTTTATTTATCCAAATGTATGTGTTTTTTGATAATTATGTAGGGTACTGTGTTAGGATAGGCGAAGTGCTTGGTAACTGTACAGTACCGTACATGTATGTGTATAAGTGGCGGCTCGTGTGGTGTCCGACTTACGGCAAAATCGGGTAACGAACGATGCGTAAGAACGGAACTCGTACGTAAGTCGAGGACAACCTGTATTTTCTTTGGCTAAATGTTTTCTAATTTCTTTATTCTGCTCCTGCTTGGACTTCTTACAGGTTTGCAGGTATTAATTGTAAATTAATAAATTGAGGTTCCTCTTAGGGCTTCAATGTCTTTTGGAAGAAGTCAGAATTTAGAAATGCTCGTGGAGATTACACGGTTCTTATTCTAAATATCACAGATTCCTCTGTTAGGAGAGGACACAGCAAAGAGGAGGAGGTGCTTTTAGATCCAAGCTGTAGCACATAATAAAATGTCGGGGGCGGGCCTTTAGACACAAGATGAAGCACAGCAGAGAGGGGGTGGGGATTAAAATAAGAGCTTAAAGCACAACCAACAAGGAGGGGATCTTTAAATCCAAACTCAAGTGCTACAAAGATAGAGGGGGCGGAGCCTTTCAGTTTGAGCCAAAGCACAGCAGAGAGGGAGGGGGTGGAGCCTTTAAAGCTAAGCTGGAGTGCAGCAGTGTTTATTATATCTATGAGTGGGGGTGTCCAGAAAACTGTTTACAGTAGTTCCTCGTTTATCATGGGGGATCCGTACCCTGAAGCCCAGCAATAAATGAAAAAAAGCAAAGTAGGGATAGTACAAGTAGTAAGCAGTAGTTTATTTT
>JBBPBX010008500.1:0-11804 GCA_038048925.1 Garcialebias charrua | reverse complement strand
ATCAGAGAAACCATCTTTAAACAGAGGAAGAGGTCTCAGATTTCAACTTTCAAAACTTAGGGTGCATTAACACCAGCCCTGTTTAATCCGCTTTAATCACACTCTAGTCTGTTTGCCTAGAAAGTCCAGTTTGTTTGGGAATGTGTGAATGTACACTCAAACTCTAATGCGGACCAAAAAAAGCTAACTCTGGTCTGCCTAAAAACCTAGGTCTTGGTCCGGTTGAAGTGAGCTCTAGTGTGTTTAAATACATTGTGAATGCAAGTGGACCAGGGACTGCTCCAAAAGCAGGAAGTGGACTACAGCACAGGACAAACATACACACATTTCTCTTACCTCATACAAAGCTCTCAGCTGTCATGTGTGAAAAACAACATTCTCCATGGTCTTCTGCATTACCTTCCGCTCATGTTGAAAAATGACAAAAGAGAAATCCTAAAACTGCTAAACTCTGACACCACTCCCATTTTTGTTTTTATTTCCAGAAGAAGAAGTGTCTTCTTCAGAGGTTTTTGTGTCATTTCCTTTAGTAGTTCTTGGTGCAGCGCCACCACAGGAAAGGGGGGAGGGTGGCTCAATTACCTCGGTGTAACGTGAATGCAAACCACACCAGCTGAAGATGTAAACAAAATGTTCTGAATTTTGGTCTGCAATCAAACCGTCTTCCTGAACATCAGGTGTGAAAACACCCTTATAATGCAGCATTAGTGCTGATACCTAGCCAGTTTCACACCTATTAGGAATACCATACCACTTTATTTATAAAACACGTTAAACAGTGACAGTGCACACCAAAGTGCTGTACAGGGACAGACAGACAAGCACACAGCAACAGATTACATAACAGAAAACCAAATGTAGAAACAAAAAACAATAGTGGATATCAACAACAGCAATATGACCAACACAGTGTGATGCACACAGGCTCAGCACAGATCACACAGTGCCCAAAGCCAGAGAATAATAGTGTGTTTTTAAGTGAGATTTAAAAACTGTGAAGGAGGGGTCTGTCTGACAAGCAGAGGTAACTCGGTCCACAGTCTTGGGCCTGAGACAGAGAAGGCCCTGTCACCTCTGTGCTTGAGACGGGTTCCTGGAACTGTGAGGAGCAACTGGTCTGCTGACCTCAGGGAACGTGTGGGACATACGGCTGGAGCAGATCAGTAAGATAGGAGGGGGCAGAGCTGTTTAGTGATTTATAGACATATAAGATTTTTTTTAGGCAGACTATCCGAGATGAGCCCGATGAGGGTGGTGTCGTCCACAAACATAATAAGTTTTATGGAGTCATGGCTGGAGGTGCAACAGTTGGTGTAAGTGAAAAGAGCAGAGGGGAAAGTACACAGCCCTGTGGAGACCCTGTGCTTAAAGTCCGAGTGTCAGAGACAACTTTCCCCAGCCGCACGCACTGACTCCGATCTGTTAGGAAGTCTGTGATCCACCTGCAGGTGTAGTCAGATACATGGAGCAGAGAGAGCTTGTCTTGGAGCAAGGCAGGAAGGATGGTGTTAAATGCAGAGCTGAAGTCCACAAACAGGATCCTAGCATAGGTTCCTGGGGAGTCCAGATGCTGCGGGGTGAAGTGGAGGGCCAGGTTTATGGCATCATCTACATACCTGTTGGCTCTATGAGTATACATATATACATGTATGTATGTATTAGTGGTGTAACCAACCGTTTCCGTACGGCACGTTCGGTTCGGTCCACGTGCATACCATTTTGGTCATTTTTTTCACTCATTACATTTTATTAACGAGAGATTATCCGCCTTATCTTGCAGCATGTAGCATTAGCAGCCTAGCATCTTGTTGCGGTCATAGACATAAACAATTTAAATGTAAACATATTTATGTCTGTGGTTGCAGTCTCCTGTTTGGGAACATTATGGCTTTCTTGTTAAAAGACGTGAACTAATCCAAAGCTGTGTGTAGATGTTGTTTCATGGAGATTGGATCTGCAGCATGCACCACGTCTAACTTGTTAACGCGCTTGAAACGACATCATCTGAATGTGAATGTGTCTTCCACAAGCAAGAAAAGCAGCTTGTTGCAAAGACCGCTAACAACAGCATTTAAACATTCTTCATCAGGTAATTCAGATCGGTCCAGAGCAATAACAAAAACTGTAGGAGTTTTTAAAGCTCTGGATCTATGTCCAAATTTTGTTGATGCACCGGCTTTAAAGTTCTTGAGCCCCGCTACGACATCCCATCATGTCAACACTTCAGTCAAAAAGTTCAGCACTTTATGAAAAAGTTAAAACTGATATTGTCAACAAACCAAGTACCAGATTAAAGCCCTGCCCTGATAATGATGATAATGATGACCGAGAGATTCAACCACCTCATAACAACCGTTCGAGAAGAGGTATTCTTTTATTATTTTTATCTAATTAACTTTTTTTAGTTTAAAATTATAATCTTATTAACTCATTTTTTTAAACCTCTTTATGTTTTATTTGCAGTCTGGGACAGAGATAACAGCTGAGTCTTCTTCATCGTCAGGGAAATCCACCAGAGATCACCTCCAGCTAAGAAGTCTGTGATGACTGAACTCTGAACTTTTCCAGGGACAGGTGGGAGCAGGTCCAAGAAGAGGTTGTGAGTAAAGAGGACAAATACAGCCACATTGCAAAATTAGCAAAGTTCTACCTCTTTATTCCTGCTACCTGTTGTTGTTATTGAGTGGTTTTCTCCATCACTGGATATATTCACTGCAACTAGATCTGTGCTTTTAACAGAAAATGTGGACAAGTTGGTTTTTTTGGACAAAAACTTAAAACTTGATTAGTTACTTTGTAGGTTGTAAACAGTCTGTTGCTGCTGCTTATTCTGGTTCTGACTGTTATTGTATTTATTAAGATTTTTATTATTGTTAGTCTGTTATCAGTCTGTTATCAATCCATCTGTCAATGTTCTGAAAACTGCCACACAGTCTACCTGTGACGACTTTCAGAGCTATTTTGTCAACAAAATAGACTCTATCAGGCAGAACATTGTCAGTCCATCCAACACCATCCAGTCATGTGCCTCTGCAATAACCACAGCTGTTTTTGACCAATTTGACCTGGTCTCACTGCCTAACCTCACCAAGGTGGTTCAGCAGATGAAACCAACTAACTGTTCTCTGGACATCATTCCCTCTAAAATGTTCAAACAATCCTTTGATGTAATTGGTCCTTGTGTTTTGTCATTTATTAACAGCTGTCTATCTTCAGGTTTTGTGCCATCTGCTTTCAAACATGCTGTGGTCAGGCCTCTTCTCAAAAAACCAGGCCTAGATCCTACAGCTCTCTCTAATTTCAGACCAGTTTCCCATCTGTCATTTCTATCAAAGGTCCTAGAAAAGATTGTTTTTATTCAACTTCAATCTTTTCTAGAACTCAACAACCTGTTTGAAAAATTTCAGTCAGGTTTTCGAGCTCGTCACAGCACTGAATCTGCACTGCTCAAAGTACAGAATGACATTCTTCTGTCCCTGGATGCAAAAAACCCTGCTCTGCTGGTGATGTTAGACCTCTCAGCAGCTTTTGACACCGTCGACCATCAGGTACTAATCAACCGCTTGTCTCAGCAGGTTGGCCTCCAGGGAGCTGTGCTTGAGTGGTTCAAATCTTACCTGTCTGGGAGAACTTTTTCTGTCATGATAGGCGATCTGTCCTCCTCTTCATCAACCCCTCTGACCTCTGGCGTACCACAGGGATCTATTCTAGGGCCAGTCCTCTTCTCTCTTTACATGCTGCCATTAGGATCAATCATTGCACGTCATAACCTGTCTTTTCACATGTATGCAGACGATTTACAAATCTATCTGCCAGTCACTCCCAACCCCTCACCCAGTTCAAACACTCTTGTCAACTGCTTAAATGACATTAAGCACTGGCTCTCTCAAAACTTCCTCCACCTAAACACAGATAAAACTGAATGCATTTTATTTGGTGCACCTGGTGACACCAGCAACATCCTTCCCAGTCCCAGTGTTGGTTTTCCCCTCCCCCACTTCAACCCGGTGGTCAGAAATCTTGGAGTGCAGCTTGACTCCAACTTAAAGTTTGATAAACAGATCAGTTCTGTTGTCAAGACCAGCTTTTTCCAGCTCCGTCTGCTCTCTAAAGTCAAGTCATTTCTCAGCCGTGGTGATCTGGAGAAGGCCATCCATGCCTTTGTGACCTCCAGACTTGATTATTGTAATGCTTTGTATGTTGGTATTAATCAATCCTCCATCTCCCGTTTACAGCTTGTACAGAACTCTGCCGCGCGCTTTTTGACCAACACACGAAAATATGAACACATCACTCCTGTCCTGTCCTCTCTACACTGGCTCCCGGTTCAGTTCAGGATACAGTTCAAGCTGCTGCTGTTTGTTTTCAAAGCTCTGAATGGACTTGCTCCTCTGTACATCTCAGAACTTTTGAAAGTCCATCAGCCCGGCAGAGCTTTACGATCTGCCAGTCAACACCTGCTGGAGGTGCCTCGCTCAAGGTACAAACAATGGGGAGACCGGTCATTTTCTGTTGCCGGCCCAAAAGCCTGGAACAGTCTCCCCCTTGAGCTGCGTGCCACCTCTGATCTGACTCTGTTCAAAACCAGACTGAAGACCCACTTGTTCAAAAAAGCTTTCAGTGTGTAACTTTTATTACTTTTGGTATTTTAGTATGTAGCATTTTTTATTTCCATTGCCTTCTTTTATTGCTGTTGTTTCTTATTCTATTTTCATTGATTTATTGTTCCAGTTTATTCATCTTTTTATCCTGTTAAGCACCTTGGTCAATGCAAGGCATTGTAGGAAGGTGCTATACAAATAAAGTTTATTATATTATTATTAGTCAGCGGCGGCTGGTCTTTTTTTTCATGGGGGCGCCATATAGTGGTCATTAACTACTACCTCAGAAGAGGGAGAAGAATAAAAAAAAACACTTTTTAAACTTGATACACAATTACAGTATATTTGTCCATGAATAAATCCAATCAGCTACTTAGACTACAAGCATGTTTTAAAGACAAAAACTTGGATTACCCTACATTTTCCATTTCTGAACACAGACAAGATTGAGGTTTTAGTTTTTGGACCTAATCAAAAAGGCGTTCAATTCAAGATCAACTGTACTTTATTTGTAACAGAAGACGTTTCGTTTCTCATCCAAGAAGCTTTATCAATTCAATGAACCAGACTGTGTGTGCGTTTGGATTTATAACAGGAGTCACGCACCATCATATGTAAATTGCAAGCTGAGGTAACACATACATGTAAATTGACAGATCACACCTTAACAGTAGGGAGTTCCCTTGAAGTCTCTGACAGCAAACACATCAATCTGTCAATTTACATGTATGTGTTACCTCAGCTTGCAATTTACATATGATGGTGCGTGACTCCTGTTATAAATCCAAACGCACACACAGTCTGGTTCATTGAATTGATAAAGCTTCTCGGATGAGAAGCGAAACGTCTTCTGTTACAAATAAAGTCCAGTTGATCTTGAATTGAACGCCTTTTTGATTTATCATGTCCTGGACGACTGAGAATCTTCACCAGCATTTTTGGACCTAAGCATCTTAGGAATTATTTTTTTCAGTCTTTCACCCTACTTAGATGGCATTAATCAGCCTCCAGTTCTAATGTTAAAAATCTTGGTGTTATTTTTGATCAGGACATGTCTTTTATCCCCTACATTAAAAACGTTACTAGAACCACCTTCCTCCACCTGCGTAAATCACTAAAATTAGAAACATCTGATCTAAAAATGATGCAGAAAAACTGGTTCATGCATTTGGCATGTCTAGACTGGACTATTGCAACGGTTTGTTAGCTGGGTGTCCAAATACTTCTTTAAAACTAAAAAAAGGTACTAAACCCTTGGATTATGGATAATTCTTGCTCTTTTTTGTAGTTTTCAGAGTTTATTGTTGTTCGCACCACATGTGGTGGAACTAAATTATGTACACATGGTCCCAGTCACATCCAGCAATAAAATGTAAAAAAAACTGTAATAAGAACCAAGATATGAACTAAGAAAAATGATAACTAAAAATGACACTGAGCATAGACTTTATAATATAATAATAATAATAATAATCATCATTTTATTTAAAAGTGCCTTTCAGGGCACCCAAGGACACTTAACAAACCAATACAGTGCAAACATTATCAGTGACAAATTGAAATATAAAATACATAAAGATTATAAAATGCAAAATAATAAAAATACATTTAGTAAAGTTAATGATAAGCTAGTCTAAAGAGATGTGTTTTCAGAGCAGTCTTGAACAGAGAAAGGGAGGTGGTGTTTCGAAGGTCTGGTGGTAGAGCGTTCCAGAGGTGAGGGGCAGAGCAGGTGAAGGCCCTGCTCCCCATGGTGGAGAGGCGGGCAGAGGGTACATGGAGATGTAGCGAAGAGGAGGATCTGAGAGAGCGTGATGGGATGGAGATTTGTAGGAGGTCAGATAGATAAGGAGGGGCAAGGTTGTGGATAGCTTTGAACGTGAGAAGTAGAATTTTGAAGATGATGCGTGATTTAACCGGGAGCCAGTGGAGCTGCTGCAGGACAGGAGTGATGTGGTTATAGTAGGAGGAGCCAGTGGAGCTGCTGCAGGACAGGAGTGATGTGGTTATAGTAGGAGGTTTGAGTGATGACACGGGCAGCTGAGTTCTGGACCATCTGTAACTTGTGGAGAGATTTGTTGGGGAGGCCGTAGAGAAGGGAGTTGCAGTAATCAATACGGGAAGTCACAAGACTGTGCACCAGGATGGCTGTGGAGCGGGGTGTGAGAGAAGGACGGAGACGGTTAATATTACGGAGGTGGAAATAGGCAGACCGAGTAATATTGTTGATGTGTGAAGTGAAGGAGAGAGTGGTGTCGAGGATGACACCGAGACTCTTGACCTGAGGGGAGGGGGATAGCAGAGAGTTGTTAAGGGGGACGAGAAGATGTTCTGATTTTGAAATAGAGTTTTTGGTACCGACGAGAATGATTTCTGTTTTGTTACTGTTTAGTTGAAGGAAATTGTTAGAAAACCAGTGATTTAGCTCATTGAGACAGTCGGTGAGGATGGAGGGTGGGTGGGTGGAGTTAGGTTTTGATGACAAGTAGAGCTGTGTGTCATCAGCATAACAGTGGAAATGGACGCCGTATTTGCGGAAGATGTGACCTAGAGGAAGGAGGTAAATGATGAAGAGGAGGGGTCCGAGGACAGAGCCTTGGGGGACACCCGTGGAGACAGGGGAAGACTGGGAGCGGAAGGATTTAAGCTGAATGAATTGAGTGCGGTCAGAGAGATAGGAGTTGAACCAGTCTAACGGGGTACCTGAGATGCCAATGGAGGTTAGTCTGTTGAGGAGGATAGAATGACAGATGGTGTCGAAGGCAGAGCTTAGATCAAGAAGAATGAGGATGGACAGAAGACCAGAGTCAGCAGCAAGAAGAAGGTCGTTAGTAATTTTTACTAGAGCTGTTTCGGTGCTATGGTGGGGGCGAAACCAGATTGAAACTCTTCATAAATGTTGTTGTTGGACAGGTGTGAGTGAAGTTGACTAGCAACAGTTTTTTCAAGAATCTTGGAGATGAAGGGCAGATTGGAGATCGGACGAAGATTACTGAAGTTGGTAAAGTCAAGACCTGGTTTCTTGATGATGGGGGTGATTGCAGCAGATTTGAAGGCTGTGGGAACAATGCCAGAGGTTAGGGAGGAGTGGATGATATTAGTGATGATAGGGAGCAGAGACGGGAGACAGGATTTAACAAGAACTGTGGGAAATGGGTCAAGTTGACAGGATGAGGACTTGGACTTGCTGATAATGTCAGCAATGTCATCAGCAGAGGGGAGGGAGAAGACAGAGAAAGGGAGGGAGGGAGGGGGGAGTTCAACAAGGATGCTGGGGGCAGTATTTGGTCCAAGGTGTTTATGAATTGAAATAATCTTTTCATTGAAATATGACATCAGGGAGTTGCAAAATTCTGTGGAAACCATGTGAGAGGGTAGAGAGTTAGGAGATGAGACAGAACGGTGAAGGAGAGAGAACAATGTCTTTGAATTACCAACATTGGAACTGATGATGTCTGAGAAGTAGCTGGATTTGGCTTGAGAAATACTGTTCTTGTAATGGATGAGGTGGTTTGCATAAAGTTCCTTGTGAATTGTGAGACCGGATTTTTTATAGAGACGCTCTAGCCGCCGACCTTTGGTTTCCAGGGAGCGGAGTTCTGGAGTGAACCAGGGTGCAGAGTTGGATGGCTTGCTATCTAACTCCTCTCCTGAACTTTTTACTGTTGTTCGTGTTCTGCCTTTTTTTCATCGACGATGCATCCTCGCTCCTGGTCTATGATCGCTCAACTCTTCTAAGTCTCCAAGACTTGCTGATCAACACACCGGCTACTGGCAAATATGGACATTTTAAGCCTCCTCCACCTCCACCTTTCTTGGCGTCTGTACCAGCGTACCTACAACGCAACGCAACCACGCTGCCACGCAACAAGCGACGCAGAAGACGCGGAACGAGGGCAGGCGTACTGGTGAGGTTTAAAAAGTATCTCTCGTCTCACAACACGCCGACGGCTGACTTACCTCCTGAATTCAGCGTCTTTGATGTCCGCCGTTCCTTCGCTCGCCGCCACAGATGCCTTGTTGCTGTCAATCATGACGCCAGCGATCAGTATCCATCTTGTCCCCCGGTGAGGACTGTGAAGCGAGGCTGCGTTAAACAGAACCTCCGCCCGCTCGCTCGAGCTGAGAGTGACGTAACTGGCTGCGTTCCAACCCGTGCAGCACTGTTTAACGCCAGATCGATCACAAATAAAACTTTTATATTAAGTGATTTGATCTCAACTCATCGTCTGGATCTGTTTTTGATTACTGAAACTTGGCAGAAAGCTGGAGACAACAGCTGCTTCTCTGAGCTTCTTCCAAATGGCTACTCCCACCTGAGCGCACCGCGTGGGGCAGGAAGAGGGGGAGGGCTGGCTGCAGTCTTCAATGAGGCGTTCAAATGCCGCATGTTGCCTCAGAAAAATTACAACAGTTTTGAAAGCATGCTTTTTGTGCTGGAATCTGCTAAACCTCTTCTGTGTGGCCTCTTTTATAGGCCCCCACAATACAATAAAAACTTTCTCAGTGAGTTTTCTGACCTACTGGCTGACCTACTGCCAAAGTTTGACTCTTGGCTTTTCTGTGGAGACTTCAATGCACATACCTGCTGTCCAAGTAATCAGCTTGGATGTGAGTTTCAGGACCTCCTGGACTCTTTTAACCTGTCGCAGTCGGTCTCGGGGGCCACACACAGTCAGGGTCATACACTGGATTTAATTATCTCCCACGGCCTTCAAATACCTGCTGTGGAGATCCTGGACACCTGTATTTCAGACCATTTTCCCATATTATTTGAATTTTTCACCTCTCCTGCACCGAAGGCTATTCTCCCAGCACGTTTCTGCAGCTCCATCACCCCATCCACCCCATGTCAGTTCACTGATGCCTTTAAGAGCACTGACTTTTGCTCTGCTGTCAGCCTGGACCCATCTCTACATCCTGAGGACTTCATCACCTCCTTCCATCACACCTGCACAACGATCTTGGACTCCATCGCTCCTCTCAAACAGGCATCTTCAAAGAACAAACCACCCCCATGGCTCAACGAAACGACGCGAGCTCTTCGACAACGTTGCAGAAAAGCAGAGCGAATATGGAAGCGCGACCGGCTTCATGTATCTCAGGGAATACTGAGAGACTGTCTCTGTGATTATCAAAATGCTGTGAAGCAGGCCAAATCACAGTACCTCTCCAATTTAATCTCCACCAGCTCCAACCGGCCGAGGACGCTTTTCAGCACACTCCAGTCTGTTATCAATCCATCTGTCAATGTTCTGAAAACTGCCACACAGTCTACCTGCGATGACTTTCAGAGCTATTTTGTCAACAAAATAGACTCTATCAGGCAGAACATTGTCAGTCCATCCAACACCATCCAGTCATGTGCGTCTGCAATAACCACAGCTGTTTTTGACCAATTTGACCTGGTCTCACTGCCTAACCTCACCAAGGTGGTTCAGCAGATGAAACCAACTAACTGTTCTCTGGACATCATTCCCTCTAAAATGTTCAAACAATCCTTTGATGTAATTGGTCCTTGTGTTTTGTCATTTATTAACAGCTGTCTATCTTCAGGTTTTGTGCCATCTGCTTTCAAACACGCTGTGGTCAGGCCTCTTCTCAAAAAACCAGGCCTAGATCCTACAGCTCTCTCTAATTTCAGACCAGTTTCCCATCTGTCATTTCTATCAAAGGTCCTAGAAAAGATTGTTTTTATTCAACTTCAATCTTTTCTAGAGCTCAACAACCTGTTTGAAAAATTTCAGTCAGGTTTTCGAGCTCGTCACAGCACTGAATCTGCACTGCTCAAAGTACAGAATGACATTCTTCTGTCCCTGGATGCAAAAAACCCTGCACTGCTGGTGATGTTAGACCTCTCAGCAGCTTTTGACACCGTCGACCATCAGGTACTAATCAACCGCTTGTCTCAGCAGGTTGGCCTCCAGGGAGCTGTGCTTGAGTGGTTCAAATCTTACCTGTCTGGGAGAACTTTTTCTGTCATGATAGGCGATCTGTCCTCCTCTTCATCAACCCCTCTGACCTCTGGCGTACCACAGGGATCTATTCTAGGGCCAGTCCTCTTCTCTCTTTACATGCTGCCATTAGGATCAATCATTGCACGTCATAACCTGTCTTTTCACATGTATGCAGACGATTTACAAATCTATCTGCCAGTCACTCCCAACCCCTCACTCAGTTCAAACACTCTTGTCAACTGCTTAAATGACATTAAGCACTGGCTCTCTCAAAACTTCCTCCACCTAAACACAGATAAAACTGAATGCATTTTATTTGGTGCACCTGATGACACCAACAACATCCTTCCCAGTCCCAGTGTTGGTTTTCCCCTCCCCCACTTCAACCCGGTGGTCAGAAATCTTGGAGTGCAGCTTGACTCCAACTTAAAGTTTGATAAACAGATCAGTTCTGTTGTCAAGACCAGCTTTTTCCAGCTCCGTCTGCTCTCCAAAGTCAAGTCATTTCTCAGCCGTGGTGATCTGGAGAAGGCCATCCATGCCTTTGTGACCTCCAGACTTGACTATTGTAATGCTTTGTATGTTGGTATTAATCAATCCTCCATCTCCCGTTTACAGCTTGTACAGAACTCTGCCGCGCGCTTTTTGACCAACACACGAAAATATGAACACATCACTCCTGTCCTGTCCTCTCTACACTGGCTCCCGGTTCAGTTCAGGATACAGTTCAAGCTGCTCCTGTTTGTTTTCAAAGCTCTGAATGGACTTGCACCTCTCTACATCTCAGAACTTTTGAAAGTCCATCAGCCCGGCAGAGATTTACGATCTGCCAGTCAACACCTGCTGGAGGTGCCTCGCTCAAGGTACAAACAATGGGGAGACCGGTCATTTTCTGTTGCCGGCCCAAAAGCCTGGAACAGCCTCCCCCTTGAGCTGCGTGCCACCTCTGATCTGACTCTGTTCAAAACCAGACTGAAGACCCACTTGTTCAAAAAAGCTTTCAGTGTGTAACTTTTATTACTTTTGGTATTTTAGTATGTAGCATTTTTTATTTCCATTGCCTTCTTTTATTACTGTTGTATTTTAGTATGTAACATTTTTATTTCCATTGCCTTCTTTTATTGCTGTTGTTTCTTATTCTATTTTCATTGATTTATTGTTCCAGTTTATTCATCTTTTTATCCTGTTAAGCACCTTGGTCAATGCAAGGCATTGTAGGAAGGTGCTATACAAATAAAGTTTATTA
>JBBPBX010008499.1:22610-55135 GCA_038048925.1 Garcialebias charrua | reverse complement strand
TGTGTGTGCGTGTTCATACCTTCCACGGTTTTAACTAGAAGCCTTGAAACTTCTAACCGTCACTTCCTGTACACAAAGCACACAGTAATTTTCACTTCCTGTACATACAAATGGAACACACCATAGACAACATATACGATATCTATGGAACACACAGGGAGGTTAAAAAAATAGAAACAACTCTCTGCTGCCATCTCGTGGCAAACATCAACACCTGCACCCCAGGTATCCTGCAGTGTTGTTGTTGTTTCCATGGCTACAGCCCTCAGTAGTCAAGCGCAGGTACCTGGGGCAAACAGTGGAGGTGAGGAGCAACAAGAAGCCATCAGACATGAACAGGTACAGTGTTCACACCTCACTGTTTCCTCCTGGCTGCAGTAGAGCCTTCATTTATTTATTTGAAGACTTGATGTTTCAGCAGAGACGTTCAGGTGCAGGCCATGGAGCAGACTCTGAAACACGCGGAGAAGAACCTTGGAGAGATCTGCTCCATCTTGGCTTCGTACAGCAGAAAAACAGCCAAGCTCAGGGACAAGGCCGACCTGCTGGTGGCTCGGCTCTTCCACTTCTCCTCCACAGAGGGACCGGAGGTCCAGCTCGGCCTCAGAAACTTGGCGGAGGATCTGGCCATGGTTCAAGACTACAGACAGGCTCAGGTGGAGATCACTGGACCGGCATCTTTACCTTTATATGCTTTATATAAATATGTATCACTGTGAGGGCTGGGTTTGGACATTGTTGCAGGTGGAGAGACTGGAGACAAGAGTGGTCGCTCCTCTGAGGACCTATGGAGATGTCGTCAAGAATAAAAAGGTACGTTTAATGAGACTGTGAGTTATGATGTAACATGAATATGAACACACAGGATGGGACCAAGCTTTGCTTTATTTGATCACCATAATTTAAAACAAACATTCAAAAGCTCTTTCAAGTTAAGGTTAAGTTCCATTTTTTCCATGTCGTGTCTGACACAGCTGATAAAAAAATTGAAAAAATATTCACAGAGTGGACAGTAACAACCAGAAAAACAAGCAACAAGCTTGTCAAACAAGAACACATGAAGTCCAGAAAAACACTCATAGTTTTTCTACAAAACCTCTCTGCTGAAATCCCTCAGAGAGCTCTCATGTGGCTCCTCTGACTAACATGAAGCAAGCTGAGTAATATTATATGATTGATTATCTTAATGAGTTTTCCTTTTCCTTTATCAGTGCAGTTGTTGCATTAAATGTACTGCAGTCAAATGACAGGATCAGGCTGTTTGGAGATGTACAGAAATGAAAACAATTAGGTTTATAATCTAAAAAATGACTTTCAAGACCTCAGTCAGAATTTAAGGACAGACAGAAATTCCTGATCAGTCCAGCTCATTGTCCTGCTGGGGACTGACGTGTGTGAAGGTTCATTACCATGCAGACCAGAACCAAAACCTTCAGCTGGATGTGCTGAACGGGAAGCCTGTGTGGAGTAGGGACATGGACCTAGTCAACAAGTCAAAGATTTTTAAACTGAGGCAAAGAAAAAGTACATTACAATAATCAGTGTCACATTAAATAAAAGAGTTAATAATCGTTTCCATCTGTAAGATTTTCAGTAGAGATGCTGTTAACAGAGTGTCCCATCAATTCAGAACAAGAATGAAGTCATGGTTTGAGTTTTCAACAGAAGCTGCTTAAAATCATGTTACCGTTGATAATAACTCCTATTATTAACCTGCTGATGATTATTCTTGTTATTAACCTGCTGACAATAACTCGTGATATTAATCTGCTACTAAAAACTCATGTTATTAACCTGCTGATAATAACACGTTATCCTAATAATAACTCCTGTTAGTAACCTGAAGATAATAACTCCAGTTATTAACCTGTTGATAATAAATCATGACACTTACATGCTGATAATAACTATTGATATTAAACTGCTCATAATAACTCATTTTCAAAGTCAAAAGTCAAAGTCAAAGTCAACTTTATTGTCAGAACTGCAATATGTACAGGGCATACACAGGACCGAAATTGTGTTTCTCTCAGTCCCTCGGTGCAACAGTAACCATCTAAACACTAAACACTAAAACATTTAATAAACATAAGCATAAAATAGTAAAAAGTGTAACACTGTCCTGAGTTTTTTCATAATAGTATAAAAGTATGAAAATTTACACCAACACTGAAACACCAAACACCCCTAAAACACCAAACACCCAATGAACATAAGCATAAAATGAAATAATAAAAGTGTAACACTGTCCTGAGTTTTTTCATAATAGTATAAAAGTATGAAAATTTACACCAACACTGAAACACCAAACACCCCTAAAACACCAAACACCCAATGAACATAAGCATAAAATGAAATAATAAAAGTGTAATACTGTCCTGAGTTTTTGCATAGTAGTATAAAAAGTATAAAACGTATATCTATAAAATAAACTGAAGTTTCTAGCGTTGACATTTGCAAAGAGTGGCACAGCAGCATATAAGTTAATGTACACAGTATATGTATGAGGTAGTTGATGTTGGTATACAGGCAAAGTGGCATATGAAGTAAGGCACATAAGGCACATTTGGCATCCTTAGATAAGGCTAGTCATTTTATAAACATGCTGATAATAACAAAAAAAATGTAACCTGCTTATAATAGCTTGTGTTATTAACCTGCTGATAACACCTGTTATTAACCTGCTGACAATAACAAATATTTTAATCTGCTTATAATTAACTTGTGTTATTAACCTCTTGATAATAACAATTGATATTAACCTGCTGATAATAACTCCTGTTATTAACCTGCTGATAATAACTCCTGTTATTAACTTGCATATAATAACTCCTGTTATTAACCTGCTGATAATAACTCCTGTTATTAACCTGCTGATAATAACTCCTGTTATTAACTTGCATATAATAACTCCTGTTATTAACCTGCTGATAATAACTCCTGTTATTAACCTGCTGATAATAACTCCTGTTATTAACTTGCATATAATAACTCCTGTTATTAACCTGCTGATAATAACTCCTGTTATTAACCTGCTGATAATAACTCCTGTTATTAACTTGCATATAATAACTCCTGTTATTAACCTGCTGATAATAACTCCTGTTATTAACCTGCTGATAATAACTCCTGTTATTAACTTGCATATAATAACTCCTGTTATTAACCTGCTGATAATAACTCCTGTTATTAACCTGCTGATAATAACTCCTGTTATTAACCTGCTGATAATAACTCCTGTTATTAACCTGCTGATAATAACTCCTGTTATTAACCTGCTGATAATAACTCCTGTTATTAACCTGCTGATAATAACTCCTGTTATTAACCTGCAGATAATAACTCCTGTTATTAACCTGCTGATAATAACTCCTGTTATTAACCTGCTGATAATAACTCCTGTTATTAACCTGCTGATAATAACTCCTGTTATTAACCTGCTGATAATATATCCTGTTATTAACCTGCAGATAATAACTCGTGTTATAAACCTGCTGATAATAACTCCTGTTATTAACCTGCTCATAATAACTCCTGTTATTAACCTGCTGATAATAACTCTTGTTATTAACCTGCTGATAATAACTCCTGTTAGTAACCTGCTGATAATAATTCCTGTTATTAACCTGCTCATAATAACTCATGTTATTAACCTGCTGATAATAACTCATGTTATTAACCTGCTGATAATAACTCCTGTTATAAACCAGCTGATAATAACTCCTGTTATTAACCTGCTGATACTAACTCCTGTTATTAACCTGCTCATAATAACTGATGTTATTAACCTGCTGATAATAACTCATGTTATTAACCTGCTGATAATAACTCCTGTTATTAACCAGCTGATAATAACTCCTGTTATTAACCTGCTGATACTAACTCCTGTTATTAACCTGCTGATACTAACTCCTGTTATTAACCTGCTGATAATCACTCCTGTTATTAACCTGCTGATAATCACTCCTGTTATTAACCTGCTGATAATAACTCCTGTTATTAACCTGCAGATAATAACACCTGTTATTAACCTGCTGATAATAACTCCTGTTATTAACCTGCAGATAATAACTACTGTTAATAACCTGCAGATAATAACACCTGTTATTAACCTGCTGATAATAACTCCTGTTATTAACCTGCTCATAATAACTCCTGTTATTAACCTGCAGATAATAACTCCTGTTATTAATCTGCAGATAATAACACCTGTTATTAACTTGCTGATGATAACTCCTGTTATTAAAGCTCCACTGACATGTTCTTTTGACTTTTCAAAAAATGGCACAACATATATAAATATTAAGATAGACCTCTGACCGTTTTTGCTAAAATAATGTTAAATGAATGAAAATTTCTCTCAAAATAGTTTAAAATTAGCGCCGTTTTTTTAGACCGTAAATCCGGATCTTCCGGTCACGTGTCAGCATTCCCGTTTCTGACGTCACGTCCGATACTGAACTCTGCTCAAACGACAAAAATACTGAGTTTTCATGTGTTTTTTCACTACAGTTAGCAAGTTAAGCATATAAACACACGTTTCCGATCATTTTTATGCACTCAAAAGTAGTTTTTAGATGAAAATAGAGTGTTTTTAGGTGCGCTGGCGAAATTTACGAACGGACTTCCGGGTTGCGAATTTTTGGAAAAAACGAAAAAAATACTGAGTTTTCATGTGTTTTTTCACTACAGTTAGCAAGTTAAGCATATAAACACACGTTTCCGATCATTTTTATGCACTCAAAAGTAGTTTTTAGATGAAAATAGAGTGTTTTTAGGTGCGCTGGCGAAATTTACGGACGTGACGTCAGAAACAGGAATGCTCACGTGACCGGAAGATCCGGATTTACGGTCTAAATAAACGGCGCTAATTTTAAACTATTTTGAGAGAAATTTTCATTCATTTAACATTATTTTAGCAAAAACGGTCAGAGGTCTATCTTAATATTTATATATGTTGTGCCATTTTTTGAAATGTTAAAAGATCATGTCAGTGGACCTTTAACCTGCTCATAATAACATGTTATTAACCTGCTCATAATAACTACTGTTATTAACCTTCAGATAATAACTACTGTTATTAACCTTCAGATAATAACTACTGTTATTAACCTTCAGATGATAACTACTGTTATTAACCTTCAGATAATAACTCATGTTATTAACCTGCAGATAATAACACCTGTTATTAACTTGCTGATGATAACTCCTGTTATTAACCTGCTCATAATAACTCATGTTATTAACCTGCTCATAATAACTACTGTTATTAACCTTCAGATAATAACTACTGTTTTTAACCTGCAGATAATAACTCATGATATTAACCTGCAGTTAATAACTCCTGTTATTGACCTGCATATAATAACTCCTGTTATTAACCTGCAGATAATAACTCCTGTTATTAACCTGCTCATAATAACTCCTGTTATTAACCTGCTCATAATAATTACTGTTATTAACCTTCAGATAATAACTACTGTTATTAACCTTCAGATAATAACTCCCGTTATTAACCTGCAGATAATAACTCCTGTTATTAACCTGCAGATAATAACTCCTGTTATTTACCTGCTGATAATAACTACTGTTATTAACCTGCTCATAATAACTCCTGTTATTAACCTGCAGATAATAACTCCTGTTATTAACCTGCTCATAATAACTCCTGTTATTAACCTGCAGATAATAACTCCTGTTATTAACCTGCTCATAATAACTACTGTTATTAACCTTCATATAATAACTCCTGTTATTAACCTACAGATAATAACTCCTGTTATTAACCTGCAGATAATAACTCCTGTTATTTACCTGCTGATAATAATTCCTGTTATTAACCTGCTGATAATAACTCCTGTTATTAACCTGCAGATAATAACTCCTGTTATTAACCTGCTCATAATAACTACTGTTATTAACCTTCAGATAATAACTCCTGTTATTAACCTACAGATAATAACTCCTGTTATTAACCTGCAGATAATAACTCCTGTTATTAACCTGCTGATAATAACTCCTGTTATTAACCTGCTGATAATAACTCCTGTTATTAACCTGCAGATAATAACTCCTGTTATTAACCTGCTCATAATAACTCCTGTTATTAACCTGCAGATAATATATCCTGTTATTAACCTGCAGATAATAACTCCTGTTATTAACCTGCAGATAATAACTCCTGTTATTAACCTGCAGATAATAACTCCTGTTATTAACCTGCAGATAATAACTCCTGTTATTTACCTGCTGATAATAATTCCTATTAACCTGCTGATAATAACTACTGTTATTAACTTGCTGATAATAACTCCTGTTATTAACCTGCTGATAATAATTCCTGTTATTACCCTGCTGATAATAACTCCTGTTATTAACCTGCAGATAATAACTCCTGTTATTAACCTGCTCATAATAACTCCTGTTATTAACCTGCAGATAATATATCCTGTTATTAACCTGCAGATAATAACTCCTGTTATTAACCTGCTGATAATAACTCCTGTTATTAACCTATATATAATAACTCCTGTTATTAACCTGCTGATAATAACTCCTGTTATTAACCTGCATATAATAACTCCTGTTATTAACCTGCTGATAATAATTCCTGTTATTAACCTGCAGACAATATATCCTGTTATTAACCTGCAGATAATAACTCCTGTTATTAACCTGCAGATAATAACTCCTGTTATTAACCTGCAGATACTATATCCTGTTATTAACCTGCAGATAATAACTCCTGTTATTAACCTGCTGATAATAACTCCTGTTATTAACCTGCAGATAATAACTCCTGTTATTAACCTGCTGATAATAACTCCTGTTATTAACCTGCAGATAATAACTCCTGTTATTAACCTGCAGATAATAACTCCTGTTATTAACCTGCTGATAATAATTCCTGTTATTAACCTGCTGATAATAACTCCTGTTATTAACCTGCAGATAATAACTCCTGTTATTAACCTGCTCATAATAACTACTGTTATTAACCTTCAGATAATAACTCCTGTTATTAACCTACAGATAATAACTCCTGTTATTAACCTGCAGATAATAACTCCTGTTATTAACCTGCAGATAATAACTCCTGTTATTAACCTGCTGATAATAACTCCTGTTATTAACCTGCAGATAATAACTCCTGTTATTAAACTGCTCATAATAACTCCTGTTATTAACTTGCAGATAATATATCCTGTTATTAACCTGCAGATAATAACTCATGTTATTAACCTGCAGATAATAACTCCTGTTATTTACCTGCTGATAATAAATCCTATTAACCTGCTGATAATAACTACAGTTATTAACCTGCTGATAATAACTCCTGTTATTAACCTGCAGATAATAACTCCTGTTATTAACCTGCTGATAATAACTCCTGTTATTAACCTGCATATAATAATTCCTGTTATTAACCTGCTGATAATAACTCCTGTTATTAACCTGCATATAATAACTCCTGTTATTAACCTGCTGATAATATCTCCTGTTATTAACCTGCTGATAATAATTCCTGTTATTAACCTGCAGATAATATATCCTGTTATTAACCTGCAGATAATAACTCCTGTTATTAACCTGCAGATAATAACTCCTGTTATTAACCTGCAGATAATAACTCCTGTTATTAACCTGCAGATAATAACTCCTGTTATTAACCTGCTGATAATAACTCCTGTTATTAACCTGCTGATAATAATTCCTGTTATTAACCTGCTGATAATAACTCCTGTTATTAACCTGCAGAGAATAACTCCTGTTATTAACCTGCTCATAATAACTCCTGTTATTAACCTGCAGATAATATATCCTGTTATTACCCTGCAGATAATAACTCCTGTTATTAACCTGCTGATAATAACTCCTGTTATTAACCTGCATATAATAACTCCTGTTCTTAACCAGCAGATAATAACTCCTGTTATTAACCTGCTCATAATAACTCCTGTTATTAACCTGCAGATAATATATCCTGTTATTAACCTGCAGATAATAACTCCTGTTATTAACCTGCTGATAATAGCTCCTGTTAATAACCTGCTGATAGTAACTCCTGTTATTAACCTGCTGATAATAACTCCTGTTATTAACCTGCTGATAAAACCTCTTCTTAGGAACTTGACAATAATTCCTGTTATTTACCTGCTGATAATAACACTTGTTAATAACCTGCTGATACCAACACCTGTTATTATCCTGCAGATAATAACTCCTGTTATTAACCTGCAGATAATAACTCCTGTTATTAACCTGCTGATAATAACTCCTGTTATTAACCTGCAGATAATAACTCCTGTTATTAACCTGCAGATAATAACTCCTGTTATTAACCTGCTTATAATAACTACTGTTATTTACCTGCTGATAATAACACCTGTTAATAACCTGCTGATATTAACACCTGTTAATAACCTGTTGATATTAACACCTGTTAATAACCTGCTGATATTAACACCTGTTAATAACCTGCTGATATTAACACCTGTTAATAACCTGTTCCAGCTTCATTTAGAGTCCAATTTCAGACTAGTTTAGTTCCAAATCCACCAGAAAATGTTTTTGTTTTTCAACAGACTTCCTGGTAATTTTTATGAAAGCAGAAAGTAGCTTTGAACGTCTATGCTAATGTTGAAGAAATTGAAGAAAAAAACAAAAAAACGTTTATTTAAAATACAGTAAGCTTTTTGTGTAAAAAGCTAAAGTTGGCTCTGAAAGACAAGCCACTGAAGCATTTCAGTGGTTTAGTCTCAACAGAATCTACCCCCAAATAACTCAGTAAGTGTTGACACTTTTGAAAAAAAAATTAAATGCAAACTACAGACATGTCACACACTGAGACCACTTATTTATGAATATTAGGTGAAAGCCGCTGAAGAAGCTAAAACCAGCCAAAGAGGTTTCAACTCTAAACAGAGTTGGATTTGAACAGCTGACATTTGCTGAAAACTGGAAAATAAAAACAGCAGAAATGTGTAGAACCAGCTGAGCAGAGAAGAAATGAGTCACATGTACATGCACTGATTTTGTCACAATGTCAACCAAAGGCTGTCTGCTTAGAAAACTTCTGCTGTTCATCTTTTTTTCTTTTTATGAATTGAATTGAGAAAGCTCCTCGGATGAGAAGCGAAACGTCTTCTGTTGTTTCTGTATTGAACGCCTTTTTTATTTTATTTTATCATGTCCTGGATGACTGAGAATCTTCACCAGCATGTTCATTTTTTTAGTTTTACAATTTGGATTGAGTCTCACTGAGGAAACAGGAAGTGGATTGTTTAACGAATTGTCTGCTAATATGAAATAAATATGACATTAGGAGAAGAGGAAACCCCTGCTTGTCTCTTGTGTTTTAAAATCTGTTCCCTTCAGATGGATCTAAAGAAACTCAGCACCGACCTGAACAGAGAGCAGAAGGAGCTGCAGAAACTAGAGAAAAGCAGACAGAGGAGCCCTGCAGATCGACAAACCCTCGTATCCTTACTGTGTCCTGCCTGGAGAGACATATTTCATCAAGCATGCTAACTGTGCTACAAGAAAAAAACTAGGGATGCATCGATCCCCATTTCTCACTTCCGATCCGATACTGATACTTAAAAACTGAGTATCGAGAGATACCGATACTGTTCCGATCCGATACTGTTCAGGTATGTGAATCTTTTTAATGAAATCTTTGTACTGAGACTATTAATTTTAACACTGTGTGAGTTAAACCTAATGAAGACATTATTGAGCCTTACAACAGATAACTCACAAACTTTAACAGCACACAAGAGGCAAGTCTATACCACACACGTCCTTCTTACTCATGGTGCAGCTGAAAAAACTAAAAAAACTGCTAAGCATGATGGGAAAGACAACAAAATCCCCTCTCTTAGTGGTTAAGGGGAGTGGCTGTGTTGTCTTTCCCATCATGCTTAGCAGTTTTTTAGTTTTTCCAGCTTTAGCTGGAAAAACTGCTGCCGTGCTGCTGTTTATAATGATTTTTTTTTCCCCACTACATTAGGGCTTAGTGTATTACTAGTTGATGTTTCTCTTAGTTAATTCTAGATGTTATTACTGTTTTTCTCTTGCATTTGTTGTTGGATGTAACTGGGACCCCGTGTACATAATCTCGTTTTCATCACATGTACCACATGCAGTGCAAATGACAATAAAGACTCTCTGACTCTGAAAACTAAACATTTGCTAAGCATAATGGGAAATACAACAAAATCCACTCTCTTAGTGGTTAAGGGGAGTGGCTGTGTTGTCTTTCCCATCATGCTTAGTAGTTTTTTTAGTTTTTTTCAGCTGCACCATGAGTAAGGAGGACATGTGTGTGGTATAGACTTGCCTCTTGTGTGCTGTTAAAGTTTGTGAGTTATCTGTTGTAAGGCTCAAGAATGTCTTCATTGGGTTTAACTCACACAATGTTAAGATGGCAGTCACAGAATGTGATTGAACACAAGTGCTCTTTGAAGCTGGATCGGAAATATCGGCAGGCTGGATCCAATATCCGATACTTACATTATGCTGGTATCGGATACTGGATCGGATCGGCCCCATCCCTAAAAAAAACGCAAGAAAAGGCTTCCAGATTATCTGTCTTAAAGAAAAATGATCCTCCAATTCCCTTCAGTTGCATTAAATTTCTGGATTTGGCCCTCTGGAGTGATCAGATTTCACTAACACAATCATGACACGTGGCAAAATGTAACGTTTTGAAAACAACTTCTATGATATTTCTTTGAACACACTTCCTTTCAGTCTCAGGTAATGTGTGTGATTTAAAAGTGCTCCATTGATTCCACCACATCACGATGGAGGTTGTGACACAACTTCTGTCGACAGGCAGAGGTGAACGCTCAGAAAGCCTCGTCCAGCGCTCAGCACAGCATCAAACAGCTCCAGGAGACCATCACGGACTTCCAGAGGCACAAACTGGAGGATATTAAAGTTTGGTTCACTATCATACACACACACACACACACACACGCACACACTCATAAATCCCTAATCAGGCTAATCACTGTAAGAAAAATACAAAAAAAAAAACTGTAATTCCACTTTAATTGTTAAAATGTGACATCTGTGCTGCTGATTATGTGACTTATCTGTGCTACTGATAATCCATGCTGCTGATTATCTCATGCTGCTGTATGCATTCATTCATACCCATCTGCTCACCACAGACTTATGTTCGGGCTCCTGTTGTTTCGCCGTAATGTTTTACATTACTAGTGTTTAGCGTATATCTTAGATCTTTATATATTTTAGTGTATACCTTAGTGTATATCAGTGTTTATCTTAGTGTATATCAGTGTATACCTTAGTGTATATCAGTGTATACCTTAGTGTATATCAGCATATATCTTAGTGTATATTGTAATGTATATTTTGGAGTATATCTTAGTGTATATCTTAGTGTATATCTTAGTGTCAGAGTCAGAGTCAGAGATTCTTCATTGTCATTTGCACCACATGTGGTACATGTGATGAAACGAGATTATGTACACAGGCTCCCAGTTACATCCAACAATAAAGTGTAAAAAAAAATGTATATTTTGGAGTATATCTTAGTGTATATCTTAGTGTATATCTTGGTGTATATTGTAATGTATATTTTGGAGTATATCTTAGTGTATATCAGTGTATATCTTAGTGTATATCTTAGTGTATATCTTAGTGTATATCTTGGTGTATATTGTAATGTATATTTTGGAGTATATCTTAGTGTATATCAGTGTATATCTTAGTGTATATCTTAGTGTATATCTTAGTGTATATCTTGGTGTATATTGTAATGTATATTTTGGAGTATATCTTAGTGTATATCTTAGTGTATATCTTAGTGTCAGAGTCAGAGTCAGAGAGTCTTTATTGTCATTTGCACCACATGTGGTACATGTGATGAAACGAGATTATGTACACAGGCTCCCAGTTACATCCAACAATAAAGTGTAAAAAAAAATGTATATTTTGGAGTATATCTTAGTGTATATCTTAGTGTATATCTTGGTGTATATTGTAATGTATATTTTGGAGTATATCTTAGTGTATATCAGTGTATATCTTAGTGTATATCTTAGTGTATATCTTAGTGTATATCTTGGTGTATATTGTAATGTATATTTTGGAGTATATCTTAGTGTATATCAGTGTATATCTTAGTGTATATCTTAGTGTATATCTTGGTGTATATCAGTGTATATGTTAATATATATCTTGGTCTATATTTTAGTGTATATCTTAGTGTATATCTTGGTGTATATTGGTGTATATCAGTGTATATCGTGGTGTATATTTTGGTGTACATGTATATCTTAGTGTATATCTTAGTGTCAGAGTCAGAGAGTCAGAGATTCTTCATTGTCATTTGCACCACATGTGGTACATGTGATGAAACGAGATTATGTACACAGGCTCCCAGTTACATCCAACAATAAAGTGTAAAAAAAAATGTATATTTTGGAGTATATCTTAGTGTATATCTTAGTGTATATCTTGGTGTATATTGTAATGTATATTTTGGAGTATATCTTAGTGTATATCAGTGTATATCTTAGTGTATATCTTAGTGTATATCTTAGTGTATATCTTGGTGTATATTGTAATGTATATTTTGGAGTATATCTTAGTGTATATCAGTGTATATCTTAGTGTATATCTTAGTGTATATCTTGGTGTATATCAGTGTATATGTTAATATATATCTTGGTCTATATTTTAGTGTATATCTTAGTGTATATCTTGGTGTATATTGGTGTATATCAGTGTATATCGTGGTGTATATTTTGGTGTACATGTATATCTTAGTGTATATCTTAGTGTCAGAGTCAGAGAGTCAGAGATTCTTCATTGTCATTTGCACCACATGTGGTACATGTGATGAAACGAGATTATGTACACAGGCTCCCAGTTACATCCAACAATAAAGTGTAAAAAAAAATGTATATTTTGGAGTATATCTTAGTGTATATCTTAGTGTATATCTTGGTGTATATTGTAATGTATATTTTGGAGTATATCTTAGTGTATATCAGTGTATATCTTAGTGTATATCTTAGTGTATATCTTAGTGTATATCTTGGTGTATATTGTAATGTATATTTTGGAGTATATCTTAGTGTATATCAGTGTATATCTTAGTGTATATCTTAGTGTATATCTTGGTGTATATCAGTGTATATGTTAATATATATCTTGGTCTATATTTTAGTGTATATCTTAGTGTATATCTTAGTGCATATCTCAATGTATATCTTAGTGCATATCTTGGTGTATATTAGTGTATATCTTAGTGTATATCTTGGTGTATATCTTAGTGTATATCTTAGTTTATATCTTAGTGTATATCTTAGCTTATATCTCAATGTGTATATCAGTGTATATCTTAGTGTATATCTTGGTGTATATCTTGGTGTATATCTTGGTGTATATCAGTGTATAGCTTAGTGTATATCTTGGTGTATATCTTGGTGTAAATATTAGTGTTTATCTTAGTGTATATCTTAGTGTATATCAGTGTATATCTTAGTGTATATCTTGGTCTATATCTTAGTGTATACTGTATCTTAGCTTATATCTCAATGTATATCTTGGTGTATATCAGTGTATAGCTTAGTGTATATCTTAGTGTATATCTTGGTGTATATCAGTGTAGTGTATATCTTGGTGTATATCTTGGTGTATATCTTAGTGTATATCTTAGTGTATATCTTAGCTTACATCTCAGTGTATATCTCAGTGTACATCTTAGCTTACATCTCAGTGTATATCTCAGTGTATATCTTAGTGTATATCTTGGTGTATATCTAGGTGTATATCAGTGTATACTGTATCTTAGTGTATATATTGGTGTCTATATCTTAGTGTATATCTAGCTTATATCTCAGTGTATATCTTAGTGTATATCTTAGTGTATATCTTAGCTTATTTCTCTGTGTATATCTCAGTGTATATTAGTGTATATCTTAGTGTATATCTTGGTGTATATCAGTGTATATCTTAGTGTATATCTTAGTGTATGTCAGTGTATATCTTAGTATATATCTTAGTCTATATCTTAGTGTATATTTTGGTTTATATCTTAGTGTATATCTTGGTGTATATTGGTGTATATCAGTGTATATCGTGGTGTATATTTTGGTGTACATGTATATCTTAGTGTATATCTTAGTGTCAGAGTCAGAGAGTCAGAGATTCTTCATTGTCATTTGCACCACATGTGGTACATGTGATGAAACGAGATTATGTACACAGGCTCCCAGTTACATCCAACAATAAAGTGTAAAAAAAAACAGTAGTAACATCTAAGATATGAACTAAGAAAAACCTAAACTAAAAATACACTAGGCACTAATAGCATAAAACATTACTTTGAAAAGCAGCACAAACATGAGTTTGTATGTGGGTGTAACTGGGACCTTGTGTACATAATTTCATTCCACTTCATGTACCACATGTGGTGGAAACAATAATAAAGTTGAGTTGAACTTGAACTTGAACACACAGTGTTAGACTCAAAGCCAACACTGAAATTTTTCCTCCTTCTTTTGGCAGAAAATCTTTTTGGACTTCATCACTGTGGAAATGCACTTTCATGCTAAAGCACTTGAGGTCTACACGCACATGTACCACAACCTGGAAGCGATGGACACTCAAAAGGACCTTCAGGTAGATCATGCACATAATACAGCTGGTGGACTGAACATGAGGATTTTTTTTTTCTAAAGCTGGATGAAAAGAAGGCGAAGTGGTAGCTCAGTTGGTAGAGCTGCTGCCTTTAATGAGGTCACTGGTTCAAATCCCAGCCTGGGACTTTTCTGGATGGAGTTTGCGTGTTCTCTCCGTGCATGTGTGGGTTTTCGCCAGGTACTCCAGTTTCCTCCTACAGACCCAGAAACATGCATGTTAGGTGGACTGGTAACTCTAAATTGTCTCTTGGTAAGTGTGAGAGAGTGAATGGTTGTTTGTCTCATTTGTCTTCATGTGTTCCTGTACCTGTCCAGGGTGTCCCCTGCCTCTCGCACAGTGACTGCTGGGCATAGGCTCCAGTGACCTGAAAAGGAGGAAGCAGGTAAAGATAATTGATGGATAGATGGATGGCTAGATGGCGAAATAGATAGATAGATGGCTAGATGGATAGATAGATGGATGGATAGATGGAAGGATCACTCACTCCTGCCTTCTGCCTCTCAGGTTAATCGTCTATTGCTGTCAAACCTTTACGTTGGTACAATTTCATTTACAAATTCAGCCTCAGCCTTCTACAAACTCATTAATCTTACCATGTCACCGAATCATAGCGGCCACTAACTGTAATGTTCTTATTCTTAGTAAGAACAAAACATCGGGAAGAAGCCTCGTGCGTTAGCTTGATAACTTCTTTATTCAACTCTTCTTCTACATGCAGTAGCCTACAGCTCCCCTAGCGGTGGATACAATAATAACAGCTATCAGTACATCCCCTTTTCTGACAGGTTTTGAATAACTATTCAAACTCTTTAAACACGGTCAAACTCTGATAGTATTAACACTCCTGACATTGAACATGTTATTTCTAATACACAATTCTGTTTCTTATCAAGAATGTTATTATTAATATTTTTTTTATATCTTAACCAGTATGACCAAACAACTACTGCACAAATTCTATTTTACATTTCAACAAGCAAACAACATCTTTACAAATTATTCTTTTTTTTTTTCTCTCTCTTTCTTTTTACACAATAATTTACAATTGTTCTATGAGCCTCTCTGGAGGTTTCCTAGGTCGGAAAACCTTCTCAGTGTCTCTGTTGTTGGTGAAGGTGAAAGAGGTTCACTCTGGTGTTCATCTGATGTAACACTCTGTTGTTCAGATTCATCCTCTTCGACCTGATGGTTAGCATCTTGAACCTTTAACAGACTCCTCCGGTTTCTTCTGAACACTTGTCCATTTTCTGTCTCAACAGTAAACGAACTGGGTCCTACTTCATTTAGCACCGTTGCTTTTCTGTCCCAGAACTCAGGACCTGCAATCTTCACAACATCTCGTTCCTGAAGAGGTGCCAAACGTCTTGCCGTCTTGTCATAGTTCCTTTTCTGTCGGTACTTGAGTTTCATCCTTTTGTCCATAAGCTTGTTGTCACACTTATCATTCTCCTTTAAAATGTGTGGAAGTGTGGTACGAAGCTTGCGATTCATCAGTAGCTCAGCAGGTGATGACCCACACTCCAGTGGTGAAGCTCGATAGCTCAGTAGAGCTAGGTTAGGGTCAGTCTTACTGTCTCTGGCTTTTTTAAACAGTCTCTTCACTATTTGGACCCCCTTTTCGGCTTGTCCATTTGCTTGTGGATACAAGGGACTAGACGTGATATGCTTAAATCCATATTGTTTTGCGAAGTCCCGAAACTCTACACAGTCATATTGTGGACCATTGTCACTGATGACACACTGTGGAATCCCATGTCTTGAAAAGAATCCCTTCATGTGTGTGATTACTGACTTTGCTGATGTACTGGAAAGTTGTACCACTTCTGGATAATTAGAGTAGTAGTCAATCACCAGCAGAAAGTCCTTTCCGTCCAGATGAAATAAGTCAGTGCCTACCTTTTGCCACGGTGTAGTAGGTAGCTCTGCTAGCATCATTGGCTCTTTTGTTTGCTTGTAGTGATGTTTGAGGCATGTTTCACATTTTTGTATAATTTCTTCAATGTCCTTGTTGATACCCGGCCAGTAAACAGCTTCCCTTGCTCTGCGTTTGCATTTTTCTACACCCAAATGTCCCTCATTGATACGCTGAAGCATGTCCTTTCGCATGGACTGAGGAATGACAATCCTGTTCTGTCTCAGCAGCAGTCCATTAGTCAAACACAAATCTTCACGAACAGGGTAAAACCCTGAGCAGACCCCTTTGGACCAACCATTTTGTATTTGCTGGGACACTTTTTGTAGCAGAGGATCTTTTGCTGTTTCCTGTACAATTTTCTGCAACATTACATCTGATGCCGGGAGTGTGGCAGTCACCATGTTTACATGTGTTTCTGCATCCTCAGATACAGAGATGCCCAGCTTGTCACTGCTTGGTGCTGGTGCTCGTGAGAGTGCATCTGCCAACACAATGTACTTTCCTGGCGTGTAAATTAGATCAAAGTCATAACGTTGCAAAAACATCATCATGCGCTGGATTCTTGGCGACATGTCGTTTAAATTCTTTTTTCTGATCGATATCAGTGGTTTGTGATCCGTCTCTGCAATAAACGTTGGTAGTCCATACACATAGCTGTGAAATTTTCCACAACCATACACTAGGCCCAATGTTTCTTTTTCAATTTGAGCGTAGCGCTGTTCAGTTTCAGTCATTGATCTGGATGCATATGCTACCGGTTGCCATTTATCTTCATTCATTTGGAGCAGCACAGCACCCAGTCCATCTTTTGATGCATCTGTTGAAATTTTTGTTGGTTTTGATGTATCAAAGAAGGTGAGTATTGTCTCTTTAGCTACAGTTTCCTTTAGCATTTTCCATTCTTTTTCATGTCTGGCTGTCCACTCAAACACTCTTTTGTTTTTTTTTAATACTTTAATTTTTATTATTTTTTTGCAAAATCAACTAAATACATGTACAAATCAAACCACTGTGAAAAACAAAAACTCACAAAATAAAATAAATCAGAACCAGAACCAAAACAAAACAAAAACAAAAAACAACATCGACAACAATCCGGATTTTTTTTTTCTAACATCATTTTACAAGTATTCATTCATCAAACAGCTGTATTTACATTGTTGTGTGTGCCACATCGAAATTGGGTCCATTTCTCCCATTGTTTATCATATTTAAGACCTTTCAGTCTAAGATTATTTGTGATTTTTTCCATTATTGAAATTTCCTCCACAATCCTCATCCACTCTTCTTGGTTAGGTGGATCTGGCTTCAACCATCTTTTTGTTATTGCCTTTTTACTAGCAGCCAGGATTACCTTTGTCAAAAACATATCTTCCTTCCTCACTACATCCATTATATTCCCCAAGTACATTACTAGACATGTATTTGGAATTGCATAACCCAAAATTTTAGACAATGTTGACCTTACTTGTTTCCAGTATCCAGTTATTTTTGTACAACTCCAAAAAATATGTGAATGATTGGCTTCTACTTCTCTACATCTCCAACATTCTTGTAATGTAGAAGTCTGTTTGCTTTTAATTTTAGGTGTTATAAAAAACCTTGTTAGATTTTTCCAACAAAACTCCCTCCATGAGAGTGAATTTGTTGTACTTTGCTGAATTTTACACATTTGGAACCATTCTTCATCTTGTATAATAATCTTCAGTTCTGTTTCCCATTTCTTTTTAAGATACAGTGTTGTTTCCTCTCTACATTCCCCCAAAGAATTATAAAAAGCCGAGATGGGTTTGACTTTTTTTTGTAAATACGAGTCTATCACTACTCCAATGACACCATAATTTGTGTTGATTAATTTTTGTTTAATTTGCTTTGTGTAGTAGTCTCTTATTTGTAAATACCTAAAAAAGTCTCTATCTTCTAAATCATATTTTAATTTTAATTCTTGAAAACTCATTAATTGTCCATTTTTCAAAAGAGTAAAAATTGTAGTGATTCCTTTTATTTCCCACTGTTTGAATACTTGATCCATTTGTCCTGGTTTAAACTTGGTATCATACCTGAACCATTTCAACAGCAGAGACTTGTCTTTTAATTTATATTTTTCTATAACAGAGTACCATGTTTCTAAAGTGAATTTTAGAATTGTATTCATTTTATCCATGAGAGATGCTGCCAGCAGTTTATCAGATATAAGAATTTGAATTTTATACCCTTGTATTTCTCTTTCGATTTCTTTCCATCTAGATTCATATTCCGGTCTACACCAACAAGCAAGCGGTCTTAGTTGAGCTGCAATAAAGTAATTTTTCAAGTTGGGCAGGGCCATTCCTCCTTTGTTCCTTGGGAGCTGCAAAGTTGCGTATTTTATTCGTGGTTTTTTTCCACTCCATATGAATCTTGAAATCATTTTATCCCACGCTTTGAATCTGCTTTGTGGGACAGGAATTGGAAGTGACTGAAACAAATACATCAGTCTGGGAAGAATATTCATTTTAATCATTTGTATTCGAGAACTAAAATCTGTTGGCAAGGTATACCACCTATCCAAGTCTTTTTTAATATCACCTTCAATTTTGTTATAATTTGCATCAAATGTTGTAGGGAATGTCTTGGTCAAGATTACACCTAAGTATTTAAGAGATTCAGCATTCCACTTCAATTTATATTTTGTTCTGATTTTCTGAGAGGGCAAATAGTTGAATGATAATATTTGTGTCTTAGATATATTTATTCTATAGCCGGAATAATGCTCATATGTTTGAAATAAATCCATTAAATTTGCAAAGCAGAGTTCTGGATTCTGGAGGAAGATCATAACATCGTCAGCAAAAAGTCCTATGCGATGCTCTTCTCCTGCTAATGTAACACCCTGTAGGTTTGCACTTTGTCTTACTGCTTGTGCAAGAGGCTCAGCATACAAGGCAAAAAGCAAGGGAGATAACACACACCCCTGCTTAGTTCCCTTTTCAAGCTGTATCCTGTTTGATAAGCTGCCATTTACCTTGATTCTGGCTGTAGGTTTATTATATAGTGTTTTTATGCACTGAACCGAGTCATCCTTAAATCCAAAACGTTTCAACACTTCATACAAAAACGTCCAGCTTACACTGTCAAATGCTTTTTCTTGGTCCAAACTAATTAAAACTGACTTAATTCTATTGTTTTGGACATGGTCAATAATGTGGAGTGTTCTCCTTATATTATCTTGGGTTTGGCGTCCTTTAATGAAACCGGTTTGATCTACATCTATCAAGTCTGGTAGAAAGGTCTCAAGCCTCTTACTGATTATTGAAGTATATATCTTATAATCCACATTCATTAATGATATGGGCCTATAGTTCTTGCATTGTTCCTTATCTCCGCCCTGTTTGGGTAGAATTGTAATAATTGACTCCCTCCATGATGGAGGAGCCATTACATCCTTAAGAGTCCAGTTAAAACATGCATTAAGCAAAGGTTTGAGTTCCTCCTTAAAAACTTTATAGAATTCAGATGGAAACCCATCACTGCCAGGTGATTTGTTTGTTTTTTGTTTACCTATCGCAGCTTCAATCTCTTTATCTGTGATTTTTGACATAATAAGTTTATTCTGAGCTTCCCCAATATTAGGTAGGTCAAGTGTATCGAGGAATTGTCTGATTTCGTCCTTATCTGCTGCTGGATGTTGAGAGTATAGTTTTGTGTAATATTTTTCAAACTCATTCTCTATTTCATTTGGTTTATAATACAAGTGGTTACTATCCCCATCTCTAATTTTACTTACTATCATGGATTCTTGTTGTTTACGCAGCCTCCTTGCCAACAGCTTAGTTGCTTTTGGTCCCAGTTCATAATAGCTTTGTTTAGCAAATCTAGCTTTCTTCTCAATTTCTTCCCCAAGGATCTCATTAATTTCTTTTCTGATTACTTCTATTTGTTTTAGGATTGAATGACTTCCTGTTTGTTTGTGTTCTTCCTCAAGGGATTTAAGTTTTTCTGTTTTATTTTTATATGTAATCATTCTTATACGTTTTTGCGCCGCTGTAAGGGCAATCAACTTTCCCCTCAGAACTGCTTTCAGTGCATCCCAAAGCATGGCTGGATTCACATCTCCTGTATCATTTTCTTCAATGAATCGTTTGATTTCTTCCTTAATTTGTTTTATATTATCTTCCTTGTTTAAGATACTCAAGTTAAGTCTCCATACCGTATTTATTTTCCTGTTATCAAGGTTAATTTTTAGACTAATCATGTTATGGTCTGAAACATCTGCTACCTCAATCTTGCATTCTGTTACATTATGAATTTCTTCTGTATTGATCAGAAAGTAGTCAATTCTTGAATACACTTTATGTGGAACTGAGTAGTGTGTGTAGTCCTTCACTTGAGGGTGAAGTGTCCTCTACACATCCACCAGCCCCACTTCTTGTATCATTGCATTCAATAATTTTGTCTTACAGCTCTTACAGTTTTTGACACTAGTTGTGTTCATGTTACGATTCAAAACTACGTTAAAATCGCCAACACAGATCAGAAGTCCTACAGTTTCCTGGGCTACTAAATTAAAGACGTCTTTAAAGAATTCTTTCTGACATTCCGGTGGAGCATAAACATTGACGAGGGTGACTAGTTTATTTTCCAACCTTCCTTTAAGTAACACATATCTTCCCTCTTTATCTATCATCTCTTTATAACATTCAAAGTGTACCACATTTGAAATCAGAATAGCAACTCCCCTTTTTTTACTTGGTCTGTATGAACTATAGAAAGTGTTCCTATAGCCCAATCTTTTTAATTTTTCATGCTCCTGTGAAGGCAGGTGAGTCTCCTGCAAGAAGGCCACCTGAGCTTTTTCTTTTCTAAGCTTGGACAAAACCTTACTTCTTTTAATTGGACTGTTTAACCCATTTACATTTAGTGACACCACCTTAATATTATTCCAAGTCATATAAGCTGAAATGTATATTTGAACTCTCCAGACTGAACAAAGAGGCCTGAACAGGCCTTCTAAACTCAAATATATCCACACCACAATGAAACATAACATAAAAACATAAAACAAACTTACATTCCGGGGTAATTCTTACCCCCCCAAAGTCCCCGTTGGCAGGCTGAAGGGTTAATCTCTGCAAAGAGGGCCCCTCTCTGGAGGTGAGACACACCGTTTCACCCATCCAAAAGTCCAACGTCATCCGACGGCATTATTTACCATTCAAAATAAATTTTTCCTGTTATATCTAACTAAATTTTAATTATTCATCAACACTCCACTTTTATATGTCACTGAAAATCAACAATTTATCCTTTGAGTTTTTACATACCCTGCTTAATATTGACTCGGGTCATCCATATGTGTCTTGTTTACTGTCCGGCGGGTTGCCATGTTGTCATTCGCGAAATGCGCTCCGCTTCCTTGTCCATCTCCGCTGAGCTGGAGCCGGGTAGCTGCATATTGTATCCTCTGCTCCTTATCCTTTCGAGTTTTTACATACCCAGCTTAATAATGACTCGGGTCATCCATATGTGTCTTGTTTACTGTCCGGCGGGTTGCCATGTTGTCATTCGCGAAATGCGCTCCGCTTCCTTGTCCATCTCCGCTGAGCTGGAGCCGGCGGGTAGCGGCACCGTGTATCCTCTGTTCCCCATCTCCAACGCCGCTTCATGTGCGCTGCCATACGTCCGCACGCCTGTGCTCCAGTGGATGCGTATTTTATCCAACGGTGTCTGGAACCGTACACCTTTCTCCTTTAAAGCTTTTTTTATGTGAGTATACTCTCTGCGCTTTTGAGCCACTTCTGTTGCGTAATCATGATCAAACGAGAGTCGCTGTCCTTCATACATGATTTTATCAGCCCAAGCCTTTTTCAATATGCTCTCTTTAGTGATGTAGTCCTGAAAATTTATTATTATTGACCTCGGTGGAGCACTTTGACCCGGCTTTTGCGTCAATGCTCTGTGCGCTCGCTGTATATGCAGGTCCATGTCTTCAGGGAGCATAAGTGTGGCTTTTAGCAACTTGTCCACATACCGGGGCATGGAGTCTTCCTCTTTTCCTTCAGGGATTCCATACAAACGGATATTATTCCTTCTAGATCTCCCTTCTAGATCCGTTAATTTACTTTGTGTCTCCTTGTGGCTTTTCATTACTTTAACCAGTGCGTCCTTCATGGCTGTAGTCAGTGTCTCCGACTCAGCTGCTCTGGCTTCAGCTCCAATCAGCCTGTTTTCCAGTTTGTTGATTTTCTCGGTGTTAGCAGAAATGCTCTGGTACATTTCACTTTTTAGATCTTTCAGCTCTGTTTTCATGTCTTCTTTAATTTCTTCTTTTAATCTTTGGAATTCCTGTTTGTTTTCTTTTCGGAATTCGCGTAGTTCAGTCTTAATTGCTTGCAGCATCACGCAAACATTTTCCTCTTGAGGTTGCTTCTCTTCCATTTTCTTCTCTTCTTGTTGCTTTTCTTGTTTTGTTCGACTCCTAGTTGTTGTGCCCCTTTTCATTCCAGTATAGTTTGTGGAATGTGCCGATTTTATCTTGAATTTAAAAGTTTTTAGCTCAATTGCCGTCGGCCACTCTCAACTATGCGACCATCTTGATTGCCGCACCTGTTCCAGCCCCGCACAAAACCCCCAGAGGCCCAAACACTCTTTTGTGTTGTAACAGCTCCCTGAGACATGCTGTCTTTAAGGAAAGATTAGGAATGAACTTACCCAGGAAGTTGATCATTCCCATGGCTCTTAGACACCTTTTTTGTCAGTGGGTGCAGGCATGTTTAATATTGCTTGCACTTTCGCCTGATCAGGTTCCACTCCATCACTTGTGACCTTGTCACCTAAGAAGGTCATCTGTGTGACTCCAAAAAGGCATTTGTCTTTATTTAGTTTCAGTCCACTCTTTTTTACTCTCCACAATAGCTTCTCCAGCCTGTCATCATGTTGTTGTTTTGTTTTACCCCAGACCACAAGGTCGTCTATGTAGACTCTGGTGCCTTCCAGTCCTTCTATTATGGTCTCCATTGCTCTGTGGAAAATTTCTGGTGCTGATTTTATGCCAAAAGGTAATCTTAAGAAACAATAACGCCCATATGGTGTGTTAAATGTAGTGTATCTGCTGCTTTCTGGGTCCAGCCTCAGCTGCCAAAAACCCTGTGAAGCGTCCAGCTTGCTAAAAAACTTAGCTCCTGTCATGTCACTCATTATTTCTTCTCTTTTTGGGATCTGATAATGCTCTCTTTTAATATTTTCATTAAGATCTTTGGGATCAAGACAGACTCTTAATGCACCTGTGTTCTTTTTCTTGACACATGTGATGGAGTTCACCCAGTCTGTAGGCTCCTCTACTGGTTCAATGACACCTATTTTTGTCATTCTTTCTAATTCTCTTTTTAAATCAGCCCGGAGTGGTGCAGGAACTCTCCTTGGTGCATGCACTACTGGAATAGCGTCATCTTTGAGCTGAATTTTGAAGGATAGGGTAGTGTTCCCTGTCCCTCGAAGACTGAATGAAATTTATTTACAATGTCTGTGCTTCCTTCACACTGCTGGTGGTACTCCGGTCTTTTGTCTTGTGCAGATACTTCTATGTTGTCAGCATTAATCTGATAGATCCTCTTGACCAGTCCTAGGTCTTCAGATGTTTTGTTTCCTATGAGAGACTCATGCCCATTAGGCACAATGGTAAACAGTAGATTATGCTCTTTGCCTTTTACTGTTACATTCAGTCTGCAGCCACCTTTTGTTTGTATCGGTTGGTTGTTATAAGCCTTCAGAGGTGAGACTTTTTCTGACTGAATTTTAGGCTTTTCCTTTAATGTGTTGAAATCCCTTTCGCTGATTAAGTTAACTTTGGCCCCAGTGTCAATTTTGAATGTCACTATGGTCCCATTAACTAATAGTGGAGCAGTCCATTTGTCTTCTGCGACCACATTTACAGCTTTAACAGCGTCTGCTTTTGAAGACTGTGAGCTGGCATCTTCATCTTGTGACACCATTTTGATGTAAAATGTTTCACTTAATGCATAGTCAGCTGTGTCTTTCTGCACTGTGTGGATTTCTTGTCCTCTTTTCTTGGAGAAACACATTTTAGCATAATGGTTTAGTCCTTTGCATGTTGCACATTTTTTACCAAAGGCAGGACAGTGGCCCTCATGCATGAACCGTTCGTACGCACAGATTTGTTCTTAAACTGTGCGTAGCGGTGCGCTCTTCTGAATAAGTGAAACTAATGTAACGCAGTTGTTTACACTACAATTAAAAATATTTGACCATCCAACACTTGCGGGGGGGTGGGGGAGTGGCGGTGCGCCACAGCGCGACTGAGAGCAGAACTTCAATCTCCGAACGCGGGAAGTTCTTTTTACTTCTTGATTTTGAATGAATGGACACTTCCTGCTGTCAAAAGGCAGGAAACGTGGCCTTATATGGTGTTTTGAGGGGTGGGAATTATGTAAATGACCTCTCCGCGAGCACGCGCAAGTGGATAGAACAGGTGGGATTCATTAAATTTACACAGCTCGTTTACACACTTTTCCTGTGGATAGAAGAGTTTGTTGAATCTGATGTGGCATGTTCGTACGAACGCTTCGTTCGAACAAAAGTAGTAGAAATGTAGGATAAAAATACGAACATGTTCGTGCATGAGGGCCATTGTCTTTGTCTGTGTTTTTCACCACATCTTTTGCAACTGTAAATTTCCTCATTATCGTCTTTGCTTTTGCTGTCATAATTTTTAAATTTGTTCCAAGATGTTCTTTTAATCACTGCATTAACAGTCTCATCTTCTTGATGTGCTGTTCTTTGTGCAGGCTCTTGAAAACAGTTGACATGCTGTCGTGCTAACTCGCTGGCTTGACATATTTTTATCGTACTGTCCAAAGTTAGCTCCATTTCTCTTAATAATTTCTCTCTCAGTTTCTTCTCATTGGTGCCAAACACTATCTGATCTCTTATCAGTGAGTCCCTGAGGTCACCAAAATTACAGGACTGAGCTTTAAGCTTGAGGTCTGTGAGGAAGGTATCAAATGACTCACCCGTTTGCTGTAGGCGTGAGCAAAAGACGTACCTCTCATAAGTTTCGTTTTTCTTTGACAGACAATGCTCGTCAAATTTCTTCACAACCTCTTCAAACTTATCTTTGTCCTCGGGTTGAGCAAACACAAACGTGTTGAAGACTTCTATTGCTTCTGTTCCGGCGATGGTGAGCAGCATGGCTATTTTCCTTTCATCTGCCCGCCTCTCCACTCCGACAGCAGCGAGGTACAGCATGAACTGCTGTTTAAAAGCTCTCCAACCTGCATCCACGTTTCCAGTCAGTTTCAACGGACTTGGCGGTTTTAATGCATCCATCATTGTGTTGCTTCTTGTTCGACGACTCCTGGTACCATGTAATGTTCTTATTCTTAGTAAGAATAAAACATCGGGAAGAAGCCTCGTGCGTTAGCTTGATAACTTCTTTATTCAACTCTTCTTCTACGTTCTGTACATGCAGTAGCCTACAGCTCCCCTAGCGGTGGATACAATAATAACAGCTATCAGTACACTAACCACCCTTCATCACCCTTACTGTTGATGCGTGCTGAACTGAGGTACAAACAGACGTCGACCCACTCTCCCCCTCCATTCTTAGAATATAAACTATACAGTAGTCCCTCGCTACTTTGCAGTTTGACTTTTACGGGCTTGCTCTTTTGCGGTTTTTCAAAGTAAGATTTTACATGACGCACGATTGGCTGATTGATGGAGTGAGCAACACGAGAGGCATGGATTGTTAATTTAAAATATTTTAAATAATTTAGCACCTGCTGCACCTGTGCACTGTTTTAGTTGTGTGTGTGTGGGTGGGGGGGTATGTGTGCTGCACTTCTTAAGCACTCCCTCGTCTCTGCCAGATTGTCTGATTGCCTCATTCCTGACCCAATTCATAACCCCTGATACCTCCCTTTTGCCTTGCCAAGATGGATACTTCTGCCTATCGGATATCTGGACCTCAATTTCTGCTCTGCCTTCAGATCACAGATTCTAACTAAAAGCCTCGGATGCATTTGTTTTTTCTGCCTCTGTGTGAATGACTCACGTCTGTATTTCTCAGACTCCAGACTATTGGAGTTCTGCTTTCACAACCAAGCTCCACATTCTGAGAGTGTTTGTCGGCCTTTCGCTCACACATCAAAGCAAAGAAGTGGGCGTGGCATGTGGCAGAGAGCGGAGATCGTGACACGCGGTGCTCTTTCAAATCGTTCAGAGTTTAGAACATTGCAATAGTGTGGGAAGGGTTTGTAAAGTCTTAATATATAAATACTAAGATAAATTTAACGGCCCCACTTCACGGTTTTTCACTTATTGCGAGGGTGTCCGGACCGTATTGTATTTGAAACAGAGATTTGAGCAGCTGAAGGATGGTAGAGACATATTTTGGTCTAAGCAACATTCAAACTATCAGTCCTGTTGAACATAAATGTTATTTATCCAAACTAAAGTTTCTCTAATGAGGTAAGGTAGTGAACATAAATCACCACTTCAGAATGACTGATATATCCATCCAGTACATTATTTTATCAACTGAAATTATTGAAGTTCCATGATTTGGTTGATTATAATATTTTATCAATTATGTATAGGGCTCAGAATAACGAATTACCTTTAAATGTCCAAATTAATTTTGTTAAAAGACAAAGTTGTTATAATCTTAAGGGGACAGAGATGTTTGTAAAACCACAATTCAGAACTAGTTTGAAGGGACGTTCTACCTCAATCCAGGGAATTAGATTATGGAATGGCTTGGAGAATGTAGTTAAAAATGCCAAGTCACTGTTTACATTTAAGAAAATGATCAAAAGGAATTTGTTGAAAAAATATATATGAATTAGCGTAATGTGTATTGTATCAATTATTAGTTATGTATTAGTATTAGTATTAGAAAATTAGAAAGAGTTAGTCATTTTGTACTGCTGGTGAAAGATTATTATTGTTTAATCTGATTGTTTGAAAAAAGGGGCAGATATAATAAGATTTATTCTTCTTTCTGCTACCTTTCTTTTTTTTTACATTGTGTACGTATCATTAATGGGATTGTCTTGTATTGTGTTTCTTTTGTAAAAAAATGAACAAATTTAATAAACATAAACATATGTCCTTTTAATGGCACATTGGTATGTCTTGAGGTTTTCCTTTTACAGTGGTGGGATGTAACTAAGTACAAGTACTTTGTTACTGTACTTAAGTACATTTTTCATGTATCTGTACTTTACTTAAGTAGAATTAAATGTGGGTACTTTTTACTTTTACTCCATTACATTTTACATGAAGTATCTGTACTTTCTACTACACTACATTTCTATAATGTGTTGAGTTACAAGTTACGTTAATGTTTTTATTTGTCATTAGTTTGAAAGTAACTGATGTCAAGAGGGGAGTTGGGCCACTTAATCACTGCAAAGTGGACAGGTAACTTTAGACCTGCCTTCAAGAAGAGCTGGACCAATGATGTATATTCTTGTGTATAAGTCATTTAGCTGTGCACACCCACAGCACCACTTACACACACAAAATGGATTCCACCACAGAGATTCAGCCAGAAGATACACAACATCCATGGCTTTATTGAAAGACTATTGAAATATTATTGAAAGACTATTGAAATATTATTGAAATATTATTGAAAGACTGTTCAGTACAGCAGGACAGATTCTCTCTCCCTAAAGAGCCAGACTGAACTCAAAAACTTTGAAAACCAACTTCTTCTGAACTTGAACAAGAAATTCTTGCTGCAATATTAAAATGTGTCAGTTCATGGGATGTTAGGAGACAAGAGATTTCTCCAAATGTCTCGACACTCAGGTCCAAGTTTTGAAAATGGTGTCAGGAAGTTAAAATATTGTTCACTATCGACCCATTACAAGGTTGACTAGACAGTATTTTAACTAGAGTTGATGACAAACTGCAGTTGAAACATGTTCCTGTGTTAGTTGTGTCTCTCGGATCTGATACACCCATATGTCCCTCCACGTGCTTTGAGGTCAGAGGATCAGGTACTCTTAATAGTTCCAGAAACTCGCCTTAAGCGCAGGGGTGACAGGGCGTTCTCTGTAGCAGGCCCAAGACTCTGGAACGAGTTACCGCTGCTCATCAAACAGGCCCCCTCCCTCTCGGTTTTCAAATCCCGGTTAAAAACTCACTACTACTCCATCGCTTTCAATGCCAGCTGATTTGTATTGGATCGTTTGATTTATGATCTGCAATGTTTTTATGTTTTTCGTGTTGTACTTCATTGTCTGTGTTGCCTGTTGCGTGTTTGTTTGTCCAGCACTTTGGTGTGGACTTGTTCCTGTTTAAAGTGCTTTATAAATAAAATGGTATGGTATGGTATGGTATGGTATGGTATGGTATGTGTCTAATGCTCCTTTTTTTCAGGCAGACAACTTTTACTTAAATGCGTTTACTGCAGTTACAATGGCACATTGGTTTTGCTTTGTGTTAAATAAAAACCTTCAAAGATATAATCATTCCTCTTTCTTAATTTAATTAATGACATTTAACTCTGCATGTCATCTCTGAAATTCTGACGCACAGAATCACAAGTCCAAGTGTGAACGGTGTCACAGAGTAAACACAATAAAAACATGTATTATCTGCAGCATTGTTCATTAAAATGACTCAACACCATTAAAGTATTACAGAAAATATAATACATTTTTTTTTTTTTTTTTTTCTTCTTTCGGCTTTTTCCCTGCGTTAGGGGTCACCACAGCGATCTAGTCGCATGAAGATTTGGCAGTTGTTTTTACGCCGGATGCCCTTCCTGACACAACCACAGACCACCGAGCAACCACAGCCCTCTGTGTGGAGTAGAGAGCTGATATCTAGGGTTCCCGGGGGAGCAGATGGTGTGGGTTAAGGGCCTTGCTCAAGGGCCCAGAGTGGGGCAGATGAAGGTGGAGACAGGTGTGACAGCTTCACTTATCCCACCCACATCTTTGATGTTGTCGGTACCGGGGCTTGAACCGGCGATCTTCCGATCACAAGCTCACCTTCTTAACCTCTGCGCCACCACTCCCCCAGAAAATATACATACAGTACACACACTTAATGATTTTGTTTATGTTTATGTTTATTTTTTTTATTTTCTTACAAAAAACACAATACAAAACAATCCCATAAATGATAATATACAAAATATATTTAAAAAATGAAAGGTAGCAGAAAGAAGAAAACATCTTATTATATGTCCCTTTTTTCCAACAATCAGTTCAAACAATAATAATTTTCCAGTAACAGTACAAAATGAATAACTCTTTCTAATTTTCTAACTAATACAATACACATTACGCTTCTTCATATATATATTTTTAACAATTTAGTTTTGATAATTTTCTTAAATGTAAACATTGACTTGGCATTTTTAACACCATTCTCCAAACCATTCCATAATCTAATTCCCTGGATTAAGGTAGAACGTCCCTTCAATTTTGTAGACCATTGCATTAGGTAATACATTCAGCAAGTGCTTTTACTTTAATACTTTAAGTATTTTTAAAAGCAAGTACTTATTTACTTTTACTTAAGTGAAAACATTAATATGGTACTTCTACTTTTACTAGAGTACATTTTTGTCTGTTTATTTGTACTTATACTTAAGTACAGTGTTTGAGAACTTTCTCCACCACTGTGATCCAGATGTCTTCTCTCTCTCTCTGTCTCTTTGTCAAAGCTGTTCTCCAGTCGAGTCATGGTGTCCAACTCTCAGGCCTGGTCTCTGAACAGCTCGGCTCCTCTCACAAATCACTGGTCCAGATTTGCCTCCACCTCCTCGATGGACCAGGGCCTCAGTTCAGTGCAGAGTCAGACTCTCAAAGCAACTCAAAAGAAACAACAGAACCAGCAGGAAGAACCAGCCGGGAGGGTGAGCTCAACAACCAAAACACGTTTTAACATTAAACTATTCAACTCTTGATCTGTTCTGAACTCTGTCTGCAGCCTCGCAGCAGCTTGAAACACCAGGAAGGTATGAAGGAGGAAGAGGAGGACCAGGAGGAGGAAGAGGAGGACCAGGAGGAGGAAGAGGAGGACCAGGAGGAGGAAGAGGAGGAGTCTGACATGGACACGGAGCTGGAGATGCCTACCAGCCGGCAGTCGTACGCTACTCAGTATGCACAGCTGCTCAGACAACAGAAGTGGAGGAGGGATCAGGACACAACATGAAGGCCGTCGATCTTCTTCACGTCGCCGTGGAGACGATTCGATGATGACCATAAAAATGGCTTCCTCTCTGCGGTTTGACAACATACAGAGTGGAGCGTTCCAACAAAACAAACTATTTAAAGCAGAAAAAGGAAACATTTTCTGTGTTCACATGGTCTTTTTGGGAATCCTAATGGGAAAAAAATATTTTTACCTGCAGTGGCTTGAAGGCTGATTTGTGTCAAAGACATTATTATTGTTATTATTTTCCTCCATCTTACAGAGCAATGCAACAATGTGCAGCAACCCTAATTTTACATTTTCACAAAGTGATGAACTTGTTGATAACGTTGCTACTTTCATGCAAACATCATTTGATAAAACCGACCCTCTGAAAAAGGTGGTGGTCTGTCAGATGAAGCTGGCTCCTCGGTTTGAATCAAAGTTGTTCTTTTTAAAACAGGCATATAAAAAAAATAATAATTCTGTTTAACCTGGAAAGATGTTCTGCTAATAAACAAGAAAACACTTTGTGAAGCTAGAACTGTATATTTTTCATCTTTAATAGAAGTGAACAAGTGATTTGTCAGCCATGTGGCAATGATGGTGTTGTTTATACGATGGCCTGGTTGTTCACTTCATCTGGTCCAGATTTGTCTCATATGAACAGAAATGCATTCTCTTTAGTGTGAACCATAAACAATATTTGAATTTTACTTTTAACATATCCTTTACAGGCATCTCACACACCACAGTCTGACTCTTCATTCAATGTCATCCAGAGTTCATGTGCAATGAAGAACTCATAAAGATCTGGCAGCAGGGTTTTTGAACAATGGTGTTCCACAGGGTTGTGTGCTATTGCCACTTTTATTATCTTTATACATACATGTAAATGAGTTGTGACATAACAACAAAGATCAAATTTCATGCTCAATAATTCAGGTTAAAAAAATCCAACAAAGTTAAGTCAGGTCCCCTGGACGGTTTCTTTTTGTTGAAACGTTTCATCCAAAAGACTTCTTCAGTCTGAGGATCCACAACAAACTACGGTAAGTTCCATAAGAAACACTCACATTGTAGACCAACCAGTTTGATGGTGATAAAATGGTTTCTGGAGTCCACCCTCTCCCTCGTTGACTCGTCTGAGGCAGCCATGGCCAAAGTGGTTCAAATTTTTTACCTGGATTATTAAGCATGAACTTTGATGTTTTGAAAAAGGAAAATGTTATACTCAGAACCGATAATTCTCAATCAGGTCATCTGGACAGTTTCTTTTTAGTAGAAACATTTCCCCCTCACTCCAGAGGGCTTCATCAGTCAGAGTAGTCCCAAGCACACTGAAGTTACCCCACCAAGTAAACAACTTAAGTGGACCAACCAGTTTGCTGGAGCCAAGATGGTTTCTGGAGGCCGGCCTGTCCCTCGTCGACTCCTCCCAGGCAGGCAGCCACAGCCAAGGTGGTTCAAGACAAGAAAGTTCATGCTCAATAATCCAGGTATCAAATCCAATAATTCTCAATCAGGTCATCTGGACAGTTTCTTTTTAGTAGAAACGTCCCTCTGGAGTGAGGGTGAAACGTTTCTACTAAAAAGAAACTGTCCAGATGACCTGATTGAGAATTATCGGATTTGATACCTGGATTATTGAGCATGAACTTTCTTGTTATATTCAGAAATTACTCAGTTTAGTGTTTTGGTTGGACTCTGTGTTGTTATGCACTGTGAGTGCTATGTTACTGTGCCTTTAAGAGATATAGCTGTGCTTTAC